>BMAO01015870.1:0-21251 GCA_019973975.1 Trichonephila clavata
ACAAGGCGATCAAAGTAGTGGTATTTCACAGACTCGCCTCACGAAAAGACTCCCACCTAGACTACGCCAATAATGCCTCGCCACAGAGTCAGACTACAGTCAAGCTCGAAAGGGTCTTCTTTCCCCGATGAATTGCCAAGCCCGTTCCTTGGCTGTGGTTTCGCTAGATAGTAGATAGGGACAGTGGGAATCTCGTTAATCCATTCATGCGCGTCACTAATTAGATGACGAGGCGTTTGGCTACCTTAAGAAAGTCATAGTTACTTCCGCGTTTACCCGCGCTTCATTGAATTTCTTCACTTTGACATTCAGAGCACTGGGCAGAAATCACATTGCGTCAACACCGTTCTCCGGCCGTCGCAATGCTTTGTTTTAATTAGACAGTCGGATTCCCCTAGTCCGTGCCAGTTCTTGTTCGTTTCCACGATGTCCCGCGGCACAAGCCCGGCTCTCGAAGGAGCGAGGCCACCCTCTTTCCTCTTCCCTCCGTCCGCGTAGGGGTCCGACCACGCCTCGGAGAGGGCGGTCAGTCCCCACGGCAGAAGCGCAAGAAATACGGCAAAAGAGGTCCGCGAGGACGGAAACACAAGAGCCAATCCTTTTCCCGAAGTTAGGGATCGAACTTGCCGACTTCCCTTACCTACATTGTTCTAGAGACTAGAGGCTGTTCACCTTGGAGACCTGCTGCGGATATGGGTACGGACCGGCACGAAAATCACACTCTCTCCCTCGGTTTTTCAAGGGCCGGCGGAGGCGCACCGGACACGGCAGCAGCGACCGTGCTCTTACGAGAACAGCGTCCCTATCTCCTCGTGACGAGATTCCAGGGACACGAGCTCTTACGAAGAAAAGTCAACTCTTCTCCGGGTCCTCCGACGGCGTCGCCGAGTTCGTTTGCGTTACCGCACTTGGGACACGGGTGCCCCTATCTCCGTGTCCGGGTAAGGGAATATTAACCCTTTTCCCATTCTCCAATACTTCTCATCTCAAATAATAGAAGTCTTAAGTATTCCATTAGGAAGTGAATCAGGACCGACTCACCCATGTTCAACTGCTGTTCACATGGAACCCTTCTCCGTGCTTCAGTCTTCGAGGTTCTCACTCGAATATTTGCTACTACCACCAAGATCTGCACCGGCGGAGGCTCCAGTCGGGTTCACGCCCTGACCTTCTACGCGCTCCGCCGCGACCCTCCTACTCCTTTCTCCGTATCCGAAACGTTAGAGAAAGGGCCGGGTATGGGCTCGACGCTGGAGCGCCATCCATTTTCAGGACCGGTTGCTTAGGCAGGTGAGTTGTTACACACTCCTTAGCGGATGCCGACTTCCGTGGCCACCGTCCTGCTGTATAGAGCAACCGACACCTTTTATGGGGTCTCTGAGCGTCCCGCATCGGGCGCCTTAACCCGGCGTTCGGTTCATCCCGCAGCGCCAGTTCTGCTTACCAAAAGTGGCCCACGCGCCACTCTGCATCCTTACTCGGGAGGCCTCCGAATCGGGAGAGGCTCCCTTCTCGTCCGTTCGTAGTTTGAGAAGAGGTCGAGTGACACGGGCGTCCCCGAGGCGCTCTAATCATTCTCTCTACCCGGCGAGACTGCTGCCGACGAGCGACGGCTATCCTGAGGGAAACTTCGGAGGGAACCAGCTACCAGGTGGTTCGATTGGTCTTTCGCCCCTATACTCGGGTCGGACGATCGATTTGCACGTCAGAACCGCTTCGGACCTCCAGCCGAGTTTCCTCGGCCTTCGTCCTGCCCGAGAATAGTTCACCACCTATCGGGTCCCTGCCCTCGTGCTCTCGCTCCGTTCCCACTTCAGGGCACGGGCGGTCGCTGCGCCCCCCTCGAGTCAGAGGAGGGATCGCGATCTACGCTTTCGCTGCGCCTCTGGGCTTCGTAGTGTACCTTTAGACTCGCACGAGAGCAAGACTCCTTGGTCCGTGTTTCAAGACGGGTCGGGTGGGTGACCGACCTACTCGTCGCGGAACCGCAACTCCCTCCGCCCGCAAGAGTACATTTCCGACTTCGAGGAGTCGTCCGAAGGACCGCCCTCCACGAGGGACGAGGCGCGTCGGCGACGGACGGGCTTCAGGTGCCCGGAAGAGGCGGACGGCGGGAGGAGCTGGCCCGTGCGGGCACCGGGTCGCCCTCTCTGCATCGGGCCCCCGGGGACGCCGACGCTCCATAAGGTGCGCGGCGGACTCACCCGGAGGCGGAGAGAAGAAGGCGACCGGCCGCGACTTCCCTAGAATCCCGCGGAGAAGTGCGTCGCTCGACAGCGACTGAGTCTCCGCGGAAGGTCGGGACTTCGAGGGCCCACCCGTTTCCCTCCGAGCAGTTTCACGTCTCTTGAACTCTCTCTTCAAAGTTCTTTGCAACTTTCCCTCACGGTACTTGTTTGCTATCGGTCTCGCGGTCGTATTTAGCCTTGGGAGGAGTCTACCTCCCGCCTTGGGGCTGCACTCCCGAGCAACCCGACTCTCCGGAGGCGCCGGCACCGCCGACGGGGCTCGAGGACACGGGCCTGGCACCCGCCACGGGAAAAGCCCCTGTCAGGGGGACTTACCTCGAACCCTGCGGCGGACCTGCGCGCACTCCTTACGCCACATTTCCCAAATTGCGCCTCTCGACGCAGGGATTCGGCGCTGGGCTCTTCCCTTTTCGCTCGCCGCTACTGGGGGAATCACTGTTGTTTTCTTTTCCTCCGCTTACTGATATGCTTAAGTTCGGCGGGTTCTCTCGTCTGATCTGAGGTCGCTTCTTATCATAGTTATCCCTTTATCTTACTCCCGGGGGTACGTTTGCGGTCGATCCCCGGGAGAGATCGTTCTCTGAGCCCACGGACGAATCCGAAGGGGCCGTTTGGTCACCTTCCGAGGAAAGAACCTCTGCATGCATCACGCGACCCTCAGACAGGCGAGGCTCCCGCAGAGGAGCGGGAGCCGCAATGTGCGTTCGAATAATCAGTGATCTGAGTGTTCTGCAATTCACACCAAATCTCGCAGCTGGCTGCGTTCTTCATCGACCCGCGAGCCGAGTGATCCACTGCTCGGAGCTGTACGATGCGACAATTTTCATCGCGTCCGCCGCACGAAGGACGCTTTCTATAGAATTTCTTCGTTTTGTTTCCTCCCCCGAAGGGAAGGGGCAGTGGGGCGGTGCGCACGCGGGCGCATCTCTTCGAGCCGTGCTCGGAAATCCGAACATCCCTCCTGCCGCAAAATCGGCCGGGAACAGGCACCCCTCGACTGCCCTCCGTTCGAATCGAAAAATTAAGAAAAAAAATTTTTTTTTTCTTCTTCGGCGGTGGGTTCCCCAACCCCACCGCCATCCAGCTTTTTAATATATATATGCGGTGGGTGGTCCAAGTCCATTCCGCTCTCTTGCCATCAATCAAATGATCCTTTCACATTTTATCCAGCTTTTCAATATATGCTGTGGGTGGTCCCATTCCGCTCTCTTATTAAAATCTCATTAAAGATTGCAATGATCCTTCCACAGGTTCACCTACGGAAACCTTGTTACGACTTTTACCTCCTCTAAGCGGCCAAGTTCGGTCATCTTCCCGGCACGTCGACTCGACCCCGGAGAGGTCGCCCGAGCGCTGGTCCGAAGACCTCACTCCACCGCTCAATCGGAGATAGCGACGGGCGGTGTGTACAAAGGGCAGTGACTTAGTCGGCACGAGTTAGTGACTCGCGCCTACTGGGAATTCCTCGTTCGAGGGGAATAATTACAATCCCCTGTCCCCAGCACTGAGAGAGACTGCTCGGGTTACCCAGGCCCGACGGCCGAGGCACCTTCGCACGTTGTCCCCTCTACTGTAGCGCACGTGCGGCCCCGGACATCTAAGGGCATCACAGACCTGCAATCGCTCTCTCTCGTACGGCTTCGAAGCCGCCGGTCCCTCTAAGAAGTTCCCCTCCATCGCGATAGGATGAAGGGCACCTATTTAATAGGCGAGAATCTCGTTCGTTTATCGGAATTAACCAGACAGGTCACCCCACGAACCAACTGCGGCCATGCACCACCATCCACGGAATCTAGAAAGAGCTGTCAATCTGTCCATCGAGCACATGTCCGGACCGGGTGAGTTGTCCCGTGTTGAGTCAAATTAAGCCGTAGGCTCCACTCCTGGTAGTGCCCCTCCGTCAATTCCTTTAAGTTCCAGCTTTGCAACCATACTTCCCCCGGAGCCTGAACTCAGGTTTCCCGGGCAAGCTGCCCGGCGCGTCACGTTCGTACGCAGCCGGATCGCTGGAGGGTATCGTTTACGGTCAGAACTACAAAGGTATCTAATCTTCTTTGAGCCTCTGACTTTCGTTCTTGGTCAATGGAAGCATTCTTGGCAAATGCCTTCGCAGTGGGTCGTCTTCCGACGGTCCAAGAATTTCACCTCTAGCGTCGGAATACGGATGCCCCCGTCTGCTCCTATCGATCATTCCCTCGGTCTCCGTCGACCTGTTCCCACGGAAACCCGGGACCGAGGGCGTCTTCCATCGTTCCGTGCATTACTATCCAGGCGGCAGGGCCTGCTCTGAGCACTCTAATTTTTGCAAAGCGATCACCGCCTTCCACCCGGGGACGACCTTTTAAAATCACCCCGCGAGGTGGCGGGCAGAATGCCCGGAAGCGCGGCGGGAGACCGCGCGAGCGGCCCCCGGCGTCCGGAGCAGAGGTCCGACTACGAGCTTTTTAACTGCAACAATTTTAGTATACGCTACCGGAGCTAAAATTACCGCAGCGGCTGGCATTAGTCTTGCCCTCCGGTAGGTCCTCGTTAGGGGGTTTAGAGCGTACTCATTCCGATCACGGGGTCTCGATGAGTCCCGTATCGTTATTTTTCGTCACTACCTCCCCGAGCCGGGAGTGGGTAATTTGCGTGCCTGCTGCCTTCCTTAGATGTGGTAGCCGTCTCTCAGGCTCCCTCTCCGGAATCGAACCCTGATTCCCCGTCACCCGTGGCGACCACGGTAGGCGCATGACCTACCGTCGACAGTTGATAGGGCAGACACTTGAAAGATGCGTCGCCGGGACGGGCCCGTGCGATCTGCCAAAGTTACTCAGCTTCGGTTCACGTTTCCGATCCCCACCCCGAGAGGAGGGGCCGGTCACAATCTAATAAAAGCGCTCGTCCCCCGGAGGGTCGGAGCTCGGCTGCATGTATTAGCTCTAGAATTGCCACAGTTATCCAAGTAACGCGTCACGATCCAATGAACCGTGACTGATTTAATGAGCCATTTGCGGTTTCGCCGTCGGAGCGGCAAGTACTGAGACATGCATGGCTTAATCTTTGAGACAAGCATATGCTACTGGCAGGATCAACCAGGTATCCTTCCATTTCGTCGAACGGCGAGCGGAACAGTCCGCACGCCGCCGGCCTTACACTTCGGTTCACCATCCACATTTTACGACGTGCGCAAGGGAACGCAGTCTGAAGCGTTCGCTTCCGTAGATTTCGAAAGAGCCGTCGGCCATCGTGAGGATCAGGCCGGCTCCGTGGCAGAGCAAATGAGAGACTCGCCGGAGCCTCCGGAGAGGCCGGGCGAGCCGAGCAGAGAGACAGGTTGTGTCCCGCCGAAGCGGGAGATACACGGTCCCGGCGTACCCAGCACGGGACCAATCAGAGACGGGTCACCCCATCGGAAGCAACCGCCGGTCCGCAGAGCTCGACGAAACTAGGACGACGGCGCCTCCCGCCCGACAACATGGACACGTTGCAGGCTTCGCACGCGACGTCGTCGTCGTTCCGCCTCGCTCCGCAGTCGACGGCAGTCGCCTCGACGAGAGGCAACACCGCAGTCCGGGACGATCTACTCGAATGCAGTTCCGCGACGATCCACTTCTCCGCGACCATCTGATGGAATTCACCGCGACGACACACTCTTCCGTCAATCTCCTACGGTCCTCTTCCGTCAATCTCCTACGGTCCTCTTCCGTCAGGTCCCCTTCCTTCCGTCCGGGCCGGGGGCAGGTCCTCTTCCGTCCACTGACAGGCTTCTCCTCGGGGATCCGTCCAACGCGTTCCTCCGCCGGACCCTAACCTACGACGCGGCTGGCCAGAGAGAAAATCCTTCGGCAGCCTCCTGGGAGGCACCATTCTAGAGGCTGGTCACCCCATCGGAAGCAACCGCCGGCCCGCAGAGCTCCACCGTATTCCGACGACGGCACCTCCCGCCCGACAACATGGACACGTTGCAGGCTTCGCACGCGACGTCGTCGTCGTTCCGGTCCGCTCCGCAGTCGACGGCAGTCGCCTCGACGAGAGGCAACATCGTGGTCCCGCCGAAGCGGGAGATACACGGTCCCGGCGAACCCAGCACGGGACTAATCAGAGACGGGTCACCCCATCGGAAGCAACCGCCGAAGCGGGAGATACACGGTCCCGGCGAACCCAGCACGGGACGATATAAATACGATCATCCCGGCTATCAGAGCACGGGACAATCACACATGCCCCTTCCGAAGCGACCGCATCGCTCACCGAATTCCGACGCGAATAAAACCTGCCCCGTTCCAGGCTTCGCTCGCGACGTCGTTACGGTTCGCTCAGCAGTCGACCTCCTCGGAGGCGGTCCCGGCCGACAAAGCACGGCACGGGACTACTCGGGCCCCTGCCCGAGGGGGGTGACGTAGGCAGATCCGCAGAGCTCGCCGAATCCAGACGTCACCTCGCAACCTGGGCACGTTGAGAGGTTTCGCACGCGATCCGGTTCGTTCATTGGAAACCAGTCCACCACATCAGGAGACTCAGATCCAACCCACTCGAGTGGTGTTTCGATCATGACTCTCAGACCTGTCATCATCAGACAGGTCCTCCCCATATAGGGTATCGACCTGTCCAGATATCTTGGAAACGATTTCGATCTGCGGTCCTCCGCGGCACCGGGCGTCCGGGGGAGGAGGGGAGGGGAGAGAATCCTGCCCCACTTCTTTACCTCGAAATCGTGGGAACACCGGAATCCGAGTACGGAAAACGTCGCGCCCCGAAGGGCTCCGGGCGACGACAGCACCACCGCCCGACCTCGGCGGCGGGGTGTCGTGACCGCGATTCCGCCGGGGCACCACTCTTCCGGTTCCTTCGCAGGTACGGAGAGAGCTGTGCGTCGTCGGAACGAAGAGACCGCGAACCCGCCGCCTGGACCGGACCGGCGAGTGGTCGTGACCCCGGCTCCGCCGGAGCACCACCTCTCCCGTTACGACGCAACACCACTCTCGAGAGGACGGAGAGAGTGGTGCGTCGTCGGAACGAAGAGACCGCGAACCCGCCGCCTGGACCGGACCGGCGAGTGGTCGTGACCCCGGCTCCGCCGGAGCACCACCTCTCCCGTTGCGACGCAACACCACTCTCGAGAGGCACGGAGAGAGTGGTGCGTCGTCGGAACGAAGAGACCGCGAACCCGCCGCCTGGACCGGACCGGCGAGTGGTCGTGACCCCGGCTCCGCCGGAGCACCACCTCTCCCGTTACGACGCAACACCACTCTCCAGAGGCACGGAGAGAGTGGTGCGTCGTCGGAACGAAGAGACCGCGAACCCGCCGCCTGGACCGGACCGGCGAGTGGTCGTGACCCCGGCTCCGCCGGAGCACCACCTCTCCCGTTCCAACGCAACACCACTCTCCAGAGGCACGGAGAAGGTGGTGCGTCGTCGGAACGAAGAGACCGCGAACCCGCCGCCAGGACCGGACCGGCGAGTGGTCGTGACCCCGGCTCCGCCGGAGCACCACCTCTCCCGTTCCAACGCAACACCACTCTCGAGAGGCACGGAGAGAGTGGTGCGGCGTCGGAACGAAGAGACCGCGAACCCGCCGTTGCAAAATCAACGGCGAGCTGTCGTGACTCCGACACCGCCGGAGCACGACGCGTTCCGTTTCGCTCCGAGGCACCGGCCCGAGGGGTGCCCCGGCGGAACGCAGGGACCGCGAGCACGCCGCCGGGTCCCGGGAGGGCCACCTCGCGTTACACCAAAACGCGAGAAGGAAGCTCGAGAGCGCTCATCCGAGGACCGTCGACATCATTCGTGCACTCGCACCCCGCCCCGAGAGCGAGAGGAGAGCTCCTGTCGAACCTCGGAAGTGCAGCTCGATCGAGCACACACCTCCCCCTATAGAGGGCAACTGGCGTGCCAGCTATCTTGGAAACGTTCTTCGTCTCCGGTGCGCTGCGGCATGATGCTTGCCGACGGGGAGGGGAGGGGACAGAATCTCGTGCAGTTTCTTAGGCAAAATGTGGGACCAAAAATTCATTTTTCGAGAAAAAATGGAAATTTCCAAAGAACTCTCGACAGACCTCGCGCTACTTCGTTTTCGGACCACTCGCCGAATTTCGGGGTCCTGGGACCCTTTTTAGGGGAGTTGATTTCGGGGGTCCCGAAACTTCAAAAATTCGTAACTCGGGAACCGAAGGGAATTTCCGCTCGAAACCGGTACCGCGGAAGGGGACCGGGGATCTCCTTCCCCCGTTTCGATCTCGGAGCCCTGCCTCCAAGGGGGTCCCCTGGGGGTCCCTTCCGAAAAACGTTTTTTTTTCTGCCCTTTTCGCCCCTAAATCCTAAACCGGAGCCTCCGAGGACTTCTTTCTGGTACGGATCGAAAGGCCAGGTCGCGGGCCTCCCGAAAAAAATTTTTTTAAAAAATTGGCTCCTGCGGGGGCCCCGTGGGGGGGGACCTTAGCTGTACCTTGCGCGGCTTCCCGAGGCCCCCCGATCGTCGTGGAGTCTCGAAAAAAATCGTGCCGGTGCGTCGCGACGAGGCGCACCTCGTATCGGAGTCTCGTAATTTTGGAACCAACGGGGGCCCCTGCAGACGCCGGGCCCCGAGACGACACGACGCCCTTTCCGGAAGGAGAACCCGCCGTTCGATTTCGATCGGGAAGATGTCGATAGACGCGTCTCGACGGGTTCTACCTCGGTACCCAATTCGGAG
This sequence comes from Trichonephila clavata, assembly GCA_019973975.1. Lineage (NCBI taxonomy): Eukaryota > Metazoa > Arthropoda > Arachnida > Araneae > Nephilidae > Trichonephila > Trichonephila clavata. The sequence goes on from BMAO01015870.1 coordinate 8,923, forward strand.
GCGATCGGACTCCTTGCGGGGGCTCCCGGGCCCGAAAAAAAAATTTTGAGGGCCCCGGAAGGGAACGCAAAAAGAAGTTACGGTCCGATTTCGTCGATCGACCCGTCCAAATGTGCGTATTCGAGAGCTCTTTCGTTTAAAATTAAGTTTGAGTCGCTAGCCCTCTCCGTTCGCGAGTTATTCGAAAACGTTGCGTTTCGATTTTGGACTTAGAAAAAATTCGCGAAATTCGGATATCTCGGAATAAAAAAAAAAGTTTCCAATGTATTTCGACAAAACGCACCTCAGTCGATACGTGACGACGAGGTCTATCTTTTAATAACTCATTTACGAAATTTGACCCTTTTTCCGGAGTTATTCGAAAACGTTGCGTTTCGAACCCGGGACTTTGAAATTTTCGCGAAATTTCGAAATTCGCGAATAAAAAAAAAAGTTTTCAATTTATTTCTACGAAAGGCACCTCCGTCGATGCGTGTCGACCGGTCTATCGTCCGACACCGATTCACGAAATTAGAACCTTTTTTCCGGGAGTTATTCGAAAACGTTGCGTTTCGAACCCGGGACTTTGAAATTTTCGCGACATTTCGAAAAACCTCCTCCGCCGTAAAACGCGAACCGAACGAGTCACGAGCTCTAATCTTCGCAGGCGGGTAGGTCCCGTCGAGAGGAACCCGAAAATACGAGATTCGGGATCCTGGCCCCGAATCCGGGCCCGCTACGAGGTGGGCCCCGAAAACGCTCCCGGGCCCCCGGATCGCGAACGGGCGTCCCGGGACGCACGAGAAATTTATCTCGGGTAGAACTCGACGCCGCCCGCTTCCCCAGCGATTTTCGGAGCCCTGCCCGCAACGGGGGGCCCCGTGGAAAAGGGGGCCCGAGGTCGCCTTCGGGAGGCCGGGGACCCGAAAGTTGACGGAATTTCGGAATTCCGATTTCGGATTCGAGCTCGTCTCGCCGAGACGGACCGGAATCTGGATTTCCGGGAAGATCCCGCGAGCGGTTCCGAAATTAAGAGCGGGAGAAGGTGTTTTTTTTTTTATTTTCCGGGACCGGAAACCGCGGTTTTTCCGCCCTGTCCGGAGAACCGTTCCGAATGGGGAAAAGAGGACGACGTGCCGGGACGGCCCCGGAGGTGCCGCGTCGGAAGAGCTCCTTTCCGGTTCCGGGAGTCGACCGCAGCGCCCCCTGCGTCCGTTTTTCCCGTTTTTCTCCCATTTTTCCCGGAGGGCGAACCCGCGGGATTTCCGTTTTTTCGACCCCGGGGTCGAGCGGGGGACCGCCCGAGGAGCCCTCCGAAAAAAACTCGGGGTCCCGGCGTGTCTTTTTCGGCGTTTCGGAGAGTGCGGAAATCGAAAGAAAAAAAAAATTTCGAATTTCTCCGGAACGGTCCGAAAAAAAAAATATTCGATCTAAAATTAAGAAAAAAACATCTTTTTCATCGCCTCTCCGAGTTCTTTCCGAATCTGCAAAATTTATCGGCTTGAGACTCTTAGGTAAAAAGTTGTGTCCTCGGAAAGGGTCATTTTCCTCAGGAAAATTCGAAAAAATTCATTTTTTTCAAAAATTAATAAAAAAAAAAGTTTTATAGATAGAAGAAAACTCAACATATATTTTTTTCTCGTCTTGAAGAGATCTTTCAGAATCTGTAAAATTTATTGAACTGAGCCTAAAACTGAAAAAGTTGTGTCCTTGGAAAAGGTCATTTTCTCACGTAAAATCCAAAATTTTAATTTTCTTTCAAACCTGAATAAAAAAAAAGTTTCACAGATACAGGAAACGTAACATATATTTTTTCTCGCCTCGAACAGCCCTTTCAGAATCTGTAAAGTTTATGTTCGTGGGTCCAATAACAAAAAAGTTGTGTCCTCGGAAAGGTCATTTTCCTCATTAAAATTCGAAAAATTTAATTTTTTTCAAACCTGAATAAAAAAAAAAGTTTCACAGATACGGGAAAACGTAACATATATTTTTTTCTCGCCTCGAACAGCCCTTTCAGAATCTGCAAAGTTTACGTTAGTGGGTCCAATAACAAAAAAGTTGTGCGAGGAGCAAGGGTCCTCTCTTTGGTGAAAAATCGAAAAATCCGACGCTTCGGAGAGCCCCCGACGGAAAAGTTGCGGCGGCATCGGGAAAAGGACCGGAAATTCGGAAAGGGCGCACCCGGTTCCACCCGGGGTGCGGATTCGGCGCGTTTCGGACGGCCGCCGGGGATCCAAGTCGTCACGTGGGCGTGGTGCGGAAGCGCGGAGCACCGGAGTCCCTCCGTTTCGCTCCTTTCGACCCGCCGCACGGTTCCCTTCCTCTTTTCTTCCATTCCCGCGCTTCCGGAGACCTCTCCCGATCCTTTCGGGACGTTTCTTCCATCCCTACTTTTTAAAAAAAATTTCAGAGATTTTTTTTTCCGACCCGAATAAAAAAGAAAGTTACGGAGCCGTACTCGAAAAAAGTACATGCTCGTCTTCGTCTCGGCGAGTTCTTTCGGGATACGTAAAGATCGATTCGTTCGGTGCGATAGGTGAAGAGCAGCGCGCGGAGCAAGAATCGTTTTTCCGGAGGAAAATCGGAAAAATTCCGAGTCGCTTCAAAGTCCATCGAAGGAGAGAGTTTCGGAGCTAGGTGCGAAAACGGCACGTCGGCGTCTTCGTCTCGTCGAGGCCTTTCCGAATCTGTAAAGATCAATTCGCGGAAACCGACGGCGCGAAAGTGGCTCGCGGAGAGAGGGTCTCTTTTCTCCGGAAAATTCGAAAAACTTCAATGTTTTTTCCGACCCCTTTTCCGACGAGCTACGCTTCGAAAAGTACACCATAGTCTTCGTCTCGGCGAGTTCTTTCTGAATCTGTAAAGATCAATCACCGGAAACCGATGAGTAAAAAGCGGCGCACGGAGCGAGGGTCTTTTTGGTCGAGAAAATTCGAAAAAATTAGACGTTTTTTCGAACCGCCGTAAAAAAAAAACTTACGGAGCTACGCGAGAAAACGACACACGGACGTCTTCGTCTCGACGAGTTCTTTCTGTATCTGCGGATTTCGAGTCCGGGAACCGAGCCGTTCGAAGGGCGCGATTTTTTCGAAGGGAGCGCCCTCCCTTCGCAATTCCTTCGAAAATCGATAAAAAAAAAAGTTACGGAGCCACGACCGAAACCGAGATATCTTTTTCTTCTCCTCGGCGAGCTCTACCTTCCGAGGCGAAATTCGTAACGGTGGCGTTAAAAAAATTTCGTTTTCGGAAAAAAAAATCAGACCCCGCGGGTTCGAACCCCGCCGCCCCGAACCGGGGCGCCTCGAAACTTCGAAATCCGGCGTTCCGGAGGGGAAATGAAAAGTCCGGACGGCGAAAGGGCGCCGAGTTTGAAAAAAAAAAAAAAAAATCGAAGCGATCCGATTCCCGGGCCCCGGAGTCGAAGGACCCGGGCGGGACCCTTCGAGAAAAAGTTTCAGAGTCCTCGAAACGCACCCGAAATGGGTCCTTTTCGGAAATTTCCGACAGGGAGGGGGCGTGGCACTCGGTCTCCGAAATTCCCCGCCGTGCCGGACATCAGGACGACGGAATTCAGTCCGGAAGATCTTCGGGAATACCTGTCGAGTTTTTTTCTTTTTTTCTTCCATTTCTCGAAGGCGGGAAACCTTCCGCGCTCGATAACTCCCGAAATTGCGATCCGATTCTCTCGAAATTAACTTCTTTCGAATCGTCTCGGCGAGAGGATTCCGAAAACGTGTCGGTCGAGGTTCGGGTCTCGAACGCGAGACCCTCGCCGGGGGGGCCCTTTTTCGCTCCGAACCGCACAACTCGCGAACCCGCGGGAATTTTCTTTTAAAAAAATTCGAGCGGGTGGGTCCCGCGGGGACGCCTCCCCGTGGCGAGTTTCGGAGCGCTGCGCCCGCGGCGCCCCGGCGAAAAAACGGGAAAGGAACGCGAATTCGGCGGGCCCGGGCGCGCGAACCGACCGGAATTTCGGAATTCGAACGCCGGGACCGCGTTCGCCCGGTCGGGATCTACCCGAATCTGGAGTTTCGGGACGATCCCGCGAGCGGTCCCGTTTTTATTCGGGAAAGAGTGTATTTTTTTTTTATTTGCAGGGGCGGCGAAACGCGGTTTTCCCGCCGTATCTCGAGAACTCTCGGGAGTATCTCCGAGAAAAAAATATGTCCGCGAAGCCCCGAGGGAGCCGCGTCGAACGAGTGCCCTTTCGGACCTCGAGTCGATCGCAGCGCCCCCTGCGCGGGTTTTTCGGGTTTTTACGATTTAATTCCCGGGGCGCAAACTTACGGGAATTTTTTTTTTCGGACCCCGCCGTCGCGCAGGGGTCCTCCGGGAGCACCCGCCGAAAAAAACAGGAGGTCCCGGCTCTCGTTTTTAGGTCCGCGGCACGGCCCGGAAGTGCGAAAACGGCGCACCCGGTGGCGCCCCTGCATCGCGCGTCGGCCGCGTTTCCGCACCGGGAGGTTCGAGCCCGCACCGGGAGCACCCCGCAGCCCGAAAACGGGGCGGATCGGGCGGACTCCGGGTCCGCTTCGGGGCGCGCCCCTATTCGTAGGTCGCATTCCACTCCTTCGGGGGGGCTTAAAAAAAAAAGTTTTCGATTTAAAATCGAGAACGAAACATTTTCTGACTCCCCCGGACGTGCTCTCTCGGAATACGCGAGAATCGTTCGGAAAGTCGGGTCCGAAAAAAACACGCGGCCTCCGACGACGGAACCGTAGCAGTTTTTCGACGGAACACCGGAGCCGAGCTTCGGGACTTAGAAAAAATTCGCGAAATTCGGAAATATCGGAATAAAAAAAAAAGTTACCGATCGATTTCGACGAAAGGCACCTCCATCGATGCGTGTCGACGCGGTCTGTCTTTTCGTACCTCATTCATGAAATTAGACCCTTTATTTCGCGAGTTATTCGAAAACGTTGCGTTTTGACACGAGGACTTGGAAAAATCGTCGAAATTTAGAAAAGACTCCTTCGCCTACAAAACGGAAACTTGCGCCGTGACGAACTCGAATCTTACATCACCGGGTAGGTCCCGTCGAGAGGAACCCGAAAATGTGTTTTTAAGGATCCTGGCCCCGAATCCGGGCCCTCGGGGAGGTGGGCCCCGAAAACGCTCCGGGCCCCGGATCGCGAACCGACGTCCGGGACCCACCCGAAATTTATCTCGGGTAGAACTCGATGAGGGCCGCGTCCCCAGCGATTTTCGGAGCCCTGCCTACACCGGGGGCCTTTTCGAAAGCGGGGCCCGAGGTCGCCTTCGGAAGACCGGGGACCTGAAACTTGCGGGAATTTCGGCCTTCCGATTTCGAATTCGTGCTCCCCTCGTCGGGATCGACCGGATTCCGGATTTCCGGGAAGATCCCGCGAGCGGTCCCGTCTTTATTCGGGAAAGAGCGCGTCTCCCCTGGCGGCGAAAAGGTGCATTTCTGCCTTATCTCGACAAGTTTCGGGAATACGAGAAAAAGAAAAATGCGTGCGCGAGGCCCCGGAGGTTCCGCGTCGAACGAGTGCCCGTTCGGATCCGGGAGTCGATCGCAGCGCCCCCTGTCCGGACTTTTCGCATTCTTTTCCCTGGGCGCGAACCCCCGGGAGTTTATTTTTTTCGACCCCGGGGTCGCGCGGGGGACTCCCGCGGAGTCTTCGAAAAAAAAATCGAGGTCCCAGCTCGTCTTTGAATGTGTTTCGGACGGTCTCGAAATCGGAAAAAAAGCACCCCTCGGCGCCCCTGCACGGAAAAGTCGCGGCGCGATCGGGAAACGGACTCGAAATTCGGAAAGGGGGCACCCGGTTCCACCCGGGGTGCGGATTTCGTCGTTCCCGGACGTCCGCGGGGGTCCAAGTCGGCACGTTGGAGCGATCGGGGGGCCGCGCTTTCGCTCTCTTCGACGGGCCGCACGGTTTCCTCTGCGTTCCGAGAGTCGTCTACCCCTTCCGGTGCTTCCGGAGACCTTTAAATCCGTTTCTAATTTTCTAGAAATCAATTTTTTTTTTCTTTCTTTCTTCTCATTTTCCATTGCAGGATGTTATGTAAAAACACGTGTATGTCCGTGAAACGTTCATCTGATCTCTCCTCTTATCTTTTTCAGGAAAAAAAATATATATATATATATATTTGGGAATATATATATATATATATATAAATTCGAAGATGAAATTGGAAAGCTGTGGAAAAAAGGAGGAAACTCTCCACTGGAAAATACACCCTTTTTTTTCTGGAGGAAGTAAGTACCCACGAGGAAGCTGCAATTAAAGTAAACAATTTTGAAATGTATTGCAACATTGGAAAAAAGAAGAAAAAAAAAATTTAACTTAAAAAGAATTAAATAAATTTTTACTTTTCGTATTGAAAGTGTCATTTTTTTCCGCCCCCTTCTCGATGAGTGCTCAGACACAAAATTCCACTATTTTGCAACAGAAGAGTGAGAACACAATATCTACCCTGGTAACTTTCTACGAGTGAACGTTATCGAGAGGAAGAAAGAAAAATTGTATTTAAGGTATTAATATTTCAAAGGGAATGAGGAATAAATTTAAAAAAAAAAAAAACTCAATCAGAATAAACCCGATGGGAGAAGTTGGGGGGAAAATTACATTACAATAGAGAGAATTTCATTGAAAAAAAAAAAAAATGCAAAATGCCTTACGAATCAAAAGAAGAAAAAATAATTACAAAGAATTTCACACATTAATTACATTTTTTTTTCTTCCCCTTAACCTATGGTATTGGGAAGTGCGATCCCCCCGATGAGTGCGGCGTCGATCCGGGGGCTCGAGTCCTCTCGTGGTCGTGTTCCGGAAGCTCGGACGCCCCGATTTCGCAGGTTTCGAAAGGACCGACTGTTCTCCCTCTTTGTGGGGGTCGAGGACCCCCTCCGGTGCTTCCTGCCACTCACTGAGGGCCTTCTAATTTCAAAGATTTCCCCTTCCATTTTTAAGTATTACACATTTTCATTATATCGATAAATGAAACGAGTAAAAAACAGTTTCAATTGAAAATGTAAATACGATAAACTTTATTCCGCATTAAAAAGAGGGGAGGGAGGAAAAAAAAAATTCTGTGTGGCAAAGAATGATTACTTTTTTTAAGATTTGTTTTGCAATGTAAATGCTGTCGTGGAATCATGATCCTGCTGTGAGTGAATATCATCATAAATCCCCATTTGAATTAAAATCTTCCTCTTGGAAAAATAAATACACACTCGTAAGAAAAACTGGAACATTGTCCCGTTGTTATGTATTACACAATTGTTTTATTACATCGGATGAAATGGCTACAATAATAATTCGAAAAAAAAAAAAAAAAAAAAAAAAAAAAAACAAGTCGGAAACACTCGGGTGAATAAAACCTAAACATTGTCATCCAACAGCCTACACGTTGTATTACATTGCACATTATATATATATATATATATATATAACACAATTATTTTTATTATATTAGATGAAATGAGTTCCCCCCCCCCCCCTGAATATTACACTATTCGTTGCAAAGGAAAAAGGAGTAATATAATAATATGAAATATATTTTTTTTTCAATGAAATATAATAGATAATCCAATGCAATATCAACCACTATGAGTGAATAGCGATGTCATTCGATTTTTAGTAGCACTCTGGAACGAATGTACCAATTAAAAAAAAAGAATAACAAATACTGGTATTTAACTAATGATAAGAATAAACTGATTTCCAGGTGAGGAGAGGGGGAAAAAAACCTACCCCGACATCGGTTGAATAAATCTCCCGAATCGCACTCCACAAGGCCGTGATTGTTTGTAAAAAGAAAATCTGAATCGGCGCTCCAGTCGAGCCTCGATTTCGGAGCACACTTCACGAGTTCGATGGAACGTGGCTCAGATCGGACCCCCGATCAGGACCGCGGAATTAAAGTTGGACGGAAGAGTTTGGAAATTCGGGGGGAAAAAAGCACCTTCCTGCGCCCCTGCACGGAAAAGTTGCGGCGGCATCGGGAAAAGGACTGGAAATTCGGAAAGGGGGCACCCGGTTCCACCCCGGGTGCGGATTCGGCGCGTTTCGGAGGGCCGCCGGGGGTCCAAGTCGCCACGTTGGCGTGGTCCGGAAGCGCGGAGCACCGGAGACGGCCCGGGGGCCTCCGTTTCGCTCTCTCCGACGGACCGCGAGGTTTTCTTTCGTTTTCGGGCCCCTGGCGTGCTTCCGGAGACCTAGGGAGTCCGTTTCCTGTTTTCTGGGAATTCCTGATTTTTTTTTCCACCGTAGAGATTCGTTTTTCGAACCCGAATAAAAAAGAAAGTTACGGAGCTGCGTTCGAAAACCGTACGTATTTCTCTTCGTCCGAAAGAGTTCTTTCCGGATCTTCGAAGTTCACGTTCGAGAGCGCAACGAGGAAAAAGTTGTGTCCGGGGAAAGGGTCGCTCGGGCCGAGAAATTCGGAAAAACTGAAAATGTGTTCCGAGCCCGACGAAAAGGAAAGTCGCGGAGCCACGATCGAAACGAGTACCTCTCTCGACTCGTGTCGATGCGTTCTTTCGGAATCGGTGAAGTTTATCGACGGGAGTCCGACGACGAAGAAGTGGTGACGGGAAAAAGGAGCACTTTCGACGAAAAATTCGAAAAAATTCCCTTTTTTTCCGACCCCGTCGAAGAAGAAAGTTACGAAGCCGTTTTTAAAAACCGTACCCGTTTCTCTTCGTCTCGACGAGTTCTTCCGGACTGCGTAAAGTGTAAGGACTCTGGTCTCGTCGTAAAAAAGTGGTGTCCCGAGAAAGTTTCGTCCGGGGCGTAGAGATCGAGTTCTGGGTCCGACACTCCTCGGCCTCCGAAACGGAAACTTGCGCCTTCGCGAACTCCGATTCGTATTTCCGGGTAGGTCCCGTCGAGACGAACTCGAAAACACGACGTTTTCGATCCCGGCCCCGAAATCGGCCGCGCCGGAGTGCGGGCCCGCGAAAACACTCCGGGGGCCCGGGCTCCCGAACCGACGTCCGGGGACCCACCCGAAAATTATCGCCGGCAGGACCCTCTACGGGGCGTCTCCGCTGCCGTTTTCGGAGCCGCGCGCCCCGCGGGCGGGCCTTTTCGAAAGCGGGCCCGAGGTCGCCTTCGGAAGGCCGGGGCCGCGAAACTTGCGGGAATTTCGGCCTTCCGATTTGGAATTCGTGCTCCCCTCGTCGGGATCGACCGGATTCCGGATTTCCGGGAAGATCCCGCGAGCGGTCCCGTCTTTATTCGGAAAAGAGCGCGTCTCCCCTGGCGGCGAAAAGGTGCATTTCTGCCTTATCTCGACAACTTTCGGGAATACGCGAAAAAGAAAAATACGTGCGCGAGGCCCCGGAGGTGCCGCGTCGAACGAGTGCCCGTTCGGATCCGGGAGTCGATCGCAGCGCCCCCGTCGCATCTTTCCGGTTTTTTCGCATTTTTTTCCGGGGCCCGAACCCGCGGGAGTTTATTTTTTTCGACCCCGGGGTCGCGCGGGGACCTCCCGCGGAGTCTTCGAAAAAAAAGTCGAGGTCCCAGCTCGTCTTTGAATGTGTTTCGGACGGTCTCGAAATCGGAAAAAAAGCACCCCTCGGCGCCCCTGCAGGGAAAAGTCGCGGCGCGATCGGGAAACGGACCGAAATTCGGAAAGGGGGCACCCGGTTCCACCCGGGGTGCGGATTTCGTCGTTCCCGGACGGCCGCGGGGGTCCAAGTCGGCACGTTGGAGTGATCGGGAAGCGCGGAGCGCCGGAGGCGACCCGGGGGGCCGCGCTTTCGCTCTCTTCGACGGGCCGCACGGTTTCCTCTGCGTTCCGAGAGTCGTCGACCCCTTCCGGTGCTTCCGGAGACCTTTAAATCCGTTTCTAATTTTCTAGAAATCAATTTTTTTTTTTTCTTTCTTTCTTCTCATTTTCCATTGCAGGATGTTATGTAAAAACACGTGTATGTCCGTGAATCGGCCATCTGATCTCTCCTCTTATCTTTTTCAGGGAAAAAAAAAAAAATCTTTGGTAAAATATACATATATATAAAAATTCGAAGATGAAATTGTGGAAAGCGTTGGAAAAAAGGAGTGTTCAGACACAAAATTCCACTATTTTGCAACAGAAGAGTGAGAACACAATACCTACCCTGGGAACTTTCTACGAGTGAACATTATCAAGAGGAAGAAGAAGAAAAAAAAATTGTATTTAAGGTATTAATATTTCGAAGGGAATGAGAAACAAATTTAAATAAAAATAAAAAAAATCTCAATCAGAATGAACCCAATGGGAGAAGTCGGGGGGAAAAAATACATTACAATAAAGAGAATTTCATTGAAAAAAAAAAAAAAATAATAATAATAATAATAAATAAAAGCCAAACCCCTTACGAACCAAAAGAAAAAAAAATTGTTACAGAGAATTTCACACACTAATTGCATTTCTTTTTTTCCCCTTAACTTTTGGTATCGGGAAGTGCGATCCCCCCAATGAGTGCGGCGTCGATCCGGGGGCTCGAGTCCTCTCGTGGTCGTGTTCCGGAAGCTCGGACGCCCCGATTTCGCAGGTTTCGAAAGGACCGACTGTTCTCCCTCTTTGTGGGGGTCGAGGACCCCCTCCGGTGCTTCCTGCCACTCACTTAGGGCCTCCTAATTTCAAAGATATCCCCTTGCTATTATTAAGTATTACACCGTTTTATTTATTTTTTTTTATTATATCGATAGATGAAACGAGGAAAAAAAAACAGTTTCGATTGAAAATGCAAATACCATAAATTTTTATTCCGCATTAAAAAGAGGGGAGGAAGAAAAAAAAAAATTCTGCGTGGCAAAGAATTATTACTTTTCGAAAGCGGGGCCCGAGGTCGCCTTCGGAAGGCCGGGGCCGCGAAACTTGCGGGAATTTCGGCCTTCCGATTTCGAATTCGTGCTCCCCTCGTCGGGATCGACCGGATTTCCGGGAAGATCCCGCGAGCGGTCCCGTCTTTATTCGGGAAAGAGCGCGTCTCCCCTGGCGGCGAAAAGGTGCATTTCTGCCTTATCTCGACAACTTTCGGGAATACGCGAAAAAGAAAAATACGTGCGCGAGGCCCCGGAGGTGCCGCGTCGAACGAGTGCCCTTTCGGAACACAGAGTCGATCGCAGCGCCCCCTGTCCGGTTTTTTCGCATTTCTCTCCCGGGGCGCGAACCCGCGGGAGTTTATTTTTTTCGACCCCGGGGTCGCGCGGGGGACCTCCCGCGGAGTCTTCGAAAAAAAAGTCGAGGTCCCAGCTCGTCTTTGAATGTGTTTCGGACGGTCTCGAAATTGGAAAAAAAGCACCCCTCGGCGCCCCTGCACGGAAAAGTAGCGGCGCGATCGGGAAACGGACTCGAAATTCGGAAAGGGGGCACCCGGATCCACCCGGGGTGCGGATTTCGTCGTTTCCGGACGGCCGCGGGGGTCCAAGTCGGCACGTTGGAGTGATCGGGAAGCGCGGAGCTCCGGAGGCGACCCGGGGGGCCGCGCTTTCGCTCTCTTCGACGGACCGCACGGTTTCCTCTGCGTTTCGAGAGTCGACGACCCCTTCCGGTGCATCCGGAGACCTTTAAATCCGTTTCTAATTTTCTAGAATCACTACTTTTTTTTTTTTTTTTTTTCATTTTCCTTCGTGGAATTTTTATGCGAAAATTCTGATCTCTCCTATCATTCTTTTCAGGTACTTTCTTCGGGGAAATGTATATATATATGTATATTCGAAGATGAAATGGGAAAGCTGTGGGAAAAGACCAGGAAACTCCCCACCGGAAGTTGCGCCCTTTTTTTCGGGGGTGGGGGGGATGAAGTAAGTACCGTAACCTTTATTTATTTATTTATTTATTTTTGTAGCAATTATTCGCTAAGAGTACTGCTCTTTATTAAGACGCATATGTATATTGTAACGAAGGTACTGTCTATTTAATGTGTCACCCTTCGAGAAGAAAGCAAAAAAGAAAAAATCGAATCGGTACAGAGTACATTGAAGGGGGAATATGCGTAGAGGTAAATAATTTTATACACGCGTAGTGCCGGAAAGATTTTATTTCGAACCTATTTTCCACAGAAAAAGAAGACCGGTGCACGGAAGAAGAAAATACGCACAGGTGAGAAAAACACCGTCTATTTCATTCGGCATTTTCTTCTTATTTTTAATTATCCTACTGGGAGGGAACGGTGTATATCGGAAAGCAATGCACCTCGAAAGAAAAGAAGAGAAAAAAAAAAATTAAATCGGTGTACAGTGTCGCGGTCTCTCACTACCCCTACGGTTATTAACACCCCTTTGCACGTCGTCTACAATTCGTAATTCATGACTACACGAGTAATGAATCACTTATTCGCATTATTCCCTATGATAGAAATACACAAATACTAATCAAACTTTTAAGAACAA
>BMAO01015871.1:0-38470 GCA_019973975.1 Trichonephila clavata
CGGTCTAATGGTTGAAATCAAAGATATGGTCATTAATAGTCATTTTTTTCTTCAAAAAATATTGTTACATTTTGAATAATCCGATAGTAAAAATAGATGAATACTGTGTAATAAAATATCACATAATAATTTCATTCGAGACCTCTTCAAGCATTAGAAAGAACTATCCATTTCTGTTCGTATTAATAAAGGAAAAATTTCTAAGAATGGCTAACATAAATAAAAATCATCTTGTTGGATCTCAAACCAAGACATTGTAACTTTGAACTTAATCAAGTGAAAAAAAAACAATATCTTATGACTAATAATACCTCTCTCCCACATTTCCATTAGCGTAATGTCAGTTTAGTTTGCAGAGGTTCCTTTGTTTTACACAGCGAACTTTGGTTGATGCAGAGGATTTCAATACTTTTTATAGGGTAAGTTTTCTGGTACGAACTTTGTTATTTGAATTACTGTGGCACCTAGGCTTCTAATGTAACATGTAATATTAAACTCGCCAACTTCAGATAAAAATGCATTTAGGAAAATGCCATTATTGAAAAATCGAATAAACTGCGAAGTTTGTTTAGTATCCAACAAGGAGACTGAAACAAGAAAATTTATAATTTTTGCCTTATTATTTCAATTAAAAATACCATAATAATTGATAAATAAAACCATAGAAATATCTGTTTTAAAAGAGTTTATAGTCAACTTAGCCAAAATCACTTTTCGATAAATCAAAAAAAAACTATGGAAACTCCCTTTTAAAAAATATTCAGATTAATAACCCTGGTATAAAACTTTGTCTCTTCTACTTTTAAAGTTTATGAACTAATTTTAAAAAAATTAGTATTTATTTTCCTCGTATAATTTGCTACAAACGTCTTTTGATATTTATATATTTTTATAAAAAATAAACGAAATGACTTTTATTCCTTCGAGATAAAAGATTATTCTTGTGTATATTAAACTAGATTTGTCGGACGGCCTCGTCCTCTTGTTATTCGTGGTAAAGATCTCGCGCTTTGTTTGAGTTCACATGAGAATCCAAACGCAGCTGGGTCATTTGAATCAATATTCGAAATCATTTCAACCAAGTAATAATAACTGTTATTAATCAGTCACTAGAAATGACTACCCGATATGCAGAAAAGACAAGCTAAAGGGTAAAAGTTGTACTACTTAACTAAATGAGATGCAGCCTCCAAAATCGGACAAGTCAAAAACATACAAAACGTGAGACGAGTCGTGGGACAAATAAGATTTTATTAAGGCTTCATTGTGTGAAATTCTGTAACAACTCATGAATCAGTTTTCAAGAGGCATTGTGTACAGATTAGAAGAATATCTGCAAGCATACCAGTTGATATAACTTAATCTGACCGTATACAAATGATAAATGTAAAGTATGTTGACTGAAGAACACATGTTACAAATTTCAAAGCGAAATTAATTGAAAAAAGAATCTGACATTTTTTAACTGGTTTATATAATAAAACTTTTTTTTATTCCGGTATTATTTAACTTTTAACTATTAAGTGTAAGAAATGTTTAATAACTTTTCATGAAAAACAGGACAATATTCAATTATTTATAATTAAATATATCTCATGAGAATAAAATATAGTTTATTCAACAATAATCAACATCAGAGCAACATTTTGACATTAAAAAAAGTAATGCAAACATTTAATACTCCAAGTTTTTTAACATTTTGTGAATTTGATATACAAGGTATAGACTTTGGGAGAATAAGTAAATGATCAAATAAGTAGTTTTTAAGTGTTTCAAAAATCTTGCTAAATTTTTGCAAAATAAATTTGATTAGTTGTGTAAATCATTACTCGAATTTCATTTTACATGAACGTTTTAAAATTTGACTTTCTTCAAATCGCAAAAAAATGAATTTTATTTTCTTATGAAGATAGGAATATTAAAAAATTTAGACAGCGAGGTGTATCTTAATTTTATTTTTCTTGCTAATAATAGTAAAAAAAAAAAAGTTTCGACTTTATCTGTCTACACAATAGTAATTGTTAAGCAGACAATAATTATTAAACAATAAATATTATTGAAAAGAAAAGGAACTCAAACTTCGTAAAAATTATTTGATTGGTATAGAAAAATTATATTATATTCCGTTTTAAATGTATTAAGTATAAAGGACATTTACACGACAAATGAAAAAAAAATCAATTTTTATACCTTACAAGTTTAAAGATATATAGCATTGTTTCAGAGCTATGTAAATTTCTCTCATTTGTGCACTCTAACTACAAAATGAAATTAAACGATACATGCATTCCTTGGTATCACATATGATGGAATTAAATGTGGTGTGCTATTCGATATTATATTCATATGTGTATGATGTTCTATAATTAGAAAAAAATTTCTTATTAATAAGGATATTTGGCGGGGAAAAAATCTTTTCCCTTTGATTTTTTTGTTTTAAGTACTGAAAATATCCAAATGCAGTTAACCAAGTTTTTTATTGTGGCTGTGATCTACAAGCACATCTAAATCTATGCTGCTATTTTTATAAAAGGGTTATGTTCTTTGAATAAATCTAATTCCGTCGTTGATTAAAAGGTTAATTATGTTTTGCAAGAGGAATAGAAATTTTCTTAAACATTCCTTTCTCAGCTTTATAAAATTTCCTTGTTGACATTATATTTAACTTTTAATAGTAATAAAATATTTTTTAAACTATATTCTGAGTTTTTGATATTTATACATATTTTCTTTTAAAAAAACGCTTGTTAACGTTTTAAGAAAACTATGGATTAAGGAACTCATAAAAATCTTATTTGTCCATTGAGTGTACGCGAATTCTATTTGAATTTTTAAATCGATATTCAAAATATGTAAACTATAATTACAGCTGTAATTGAAGTTGGTTTAATTTCTTAAAACATAAAATAGAGAAGCCTCTCAGCTTTCATTGAAAAGAATTTTTCCATCTCATAGCTTATTTAGAAAAAAATAATAAATACCTATAATTATTTTACACCTATATAAAATAGGGAAAAAAGTGCTGTTCTGAAAGAAAACAAGTGCTCTCATAAATAAGTTGATTTAATAAAAAAACGAAAACCCTGAAAAATTTTTCAAAAAAAATTGAAGAAATTTCAACAAAGCATATTGAAAGTATATATATAAGTAAATGTTTAATATCTCTAATGAACTCTTGATTGATCAGTTTTCTATTGGGTCCGCTTAAGACAGGGGTCTTCAGACTGTGTTCCATGGACTCCTGGGGTTCCACGAGTCACAATAAAAAAAAGGAAAATATAAAAGTGCATGCAAAATGAAATCACGTTTTTTCTATGAACTGTGTGAAACCACAAGTTTCTGAAGCTCATCCCACCCACTAAAAACTGAAAATTTTGTAATGCTTTTTAAATTTTTATTGTAATATAAGAAAATATTAAAAAGTTTTTTCTTTATATGTACCACCTAGTATATTATTGTTTTGTCTACTATGGAATAATTTTACACTCGTTAGCGAAATGTTTTGTACAATAGCTTTGTAATGGAAAATACACCTTTATACAATTGTGGGGACCCATATTGAAGGAGAGGGAACAACTTATCGACAGATTCAATGGCAAATCTAAATTTAAGCAAGAACAGCTCTTAAATTTTAGGTTGCAAATTCATACAAAATACACAGGAGTTTTTCACACAGATATAAACATTTTAATGCCATTCAGAACAATGAATTTAAATGCAAAACATTTCTCAACGTGAGTGGCAAAAAATATAAAAACGAATTATAAAATCATAATATAAAATGCATTTAACTTCAATAGGGCTAGACTTCTACAGCTTGTGTAGGGGAAAAAATGCATATCCCAAGTACTAAATTTAATGCATGGTTATAGGTGACACTTGGAAATATCACAAATTAATATTATTAATGTGTGAGTAAATTATGTTAAATTTTAATAAACGATACAGATTTTTAAAAATGGTTTTTTTCGTAAAGTACCTATTTTATTTGTTGATCTACTTTAAATATTATTTAAAGAAATATTCTAGGAATGGGGTCCACGAAATCTAAGTTCTTAGGGTTCCGTTCGAAGCTTAAGTTTGAAAAAAATGTAATGAAAAAGTTTGAAGCTTAAGAAATCAATTTACAGTCACCTTTTTCCGATTTTCTATGTTGATGTTTCCCTGTTTCGATTGTTAAGAATTCTGCATTTGTTATGAGTGGTTAATTCCGTATTTTTTTGTCTACACGTGCTCTTGAGAGAGCGGAATGAATTTTCTTATACTATTCACTAACTCACTCATATAAATAGAATTTTTTTTTAATAATCACTTTAAAAAAAACTATAATATACAATAAAAGGAATAACAATGAAAAGTGGGAATAAAAATGCTGTTTATATCTCTCTTTATAATATAAAACTATATACTAAAACAGCTGTGACTAAATATATTTTGGAAATGAAAAATTCAATAAGGTATCTGATTGTTTCGAAATATGATTTTCTTCAGAAATTGCGATAATAATGCAAGAGTTAAGAAAATGAATAGATTTAGATTCATGATATTTTAAAATTCTACAATAGAGTCTGCCTTGACTAGACCTTCTGCATGCATAACACACATTAACTTTCTCATAATTATTTTCTCTAGAATTGTTGAAAAAGTAAATTATTCATAACTTGAATTTTATGTCTTGTATTTGTATAATTCACTTTCGTGTTTAAAAGGCTATAATTCATTTCTTAGGGGGGAAAAAGAAAAAAAAAATTTCAACTTACTTGTGACTTAAGGCTTTTTATTTAATCTTTGAAATAATAACAATTTAAAAGGTGAATCGTTGAAAAAGCTCTGACCATCCATAATATTTTTAGAAAAACGTCCGCAGAAATAGAAATATTTTATGAATGTTATCTCACATTGTGGGGGAGATTTCTCTATGAATTTATATAAGTCTAAGTCTGCACATAGAAATTAAAATCAATCATAAATGGCTCCCCTAGTAAATATACTTTTTTAAAAAATTAGTTTTAAAATAATGAAAAACATTTATTGAAACGAAAAATAGCTGTGACTAGCGTTAAGTTCCATTTTTCCAAAAAAAAGTCGGTTCCCTTCATCAAGACTAAAATTTGCTTCCAATGACGTAATTAAAAAAATCAGAATTCTTCCCAATTAATTAAAACTATATAAGAATATAACTCGTTATCGCTAAAAAGTACATTTCCACTACCCATATCTTATCAGTATAGAGCCCTGAAACCCTTATCAGTCAGTAGGACTTTCCACCTCTTGAAGTTCGAAGGGGGGGGGGGATCCACCCGGTCCAGACCCACGGTGAGGAAATTTCTTCCCCCTTTCTCGCGGCTCCCCATAGCTCCACACAGCTCCACTGGCCCAGAGTATAAGTGTATTTAGTAAATTCACAGTATTTCAAATTTTCATAACGCATGCGCAGAACCCTTTTCAGATAAGGATGCCCAAGACCGTTATCTCACCCTTTTCTTATCTTTCTTCCCTACCCAGCGGTCCTCGGCTCCGTCATAGTAGGGGATGAAATTTTTTCTACCCCCTTTCTCGCGGCTCCCCATAGCTCCACAGCTCCACTGGTCCAAAACCGGTATATTTTAACTACTGGTACCGTAAAATTGTGAATTTTGCCAAAAATTTACAAATTTTTTTTATGATTTTATCTTATAAGCCATCTTATTAGCTTTATAAAAATACCAAGTTTATCATTTTCCGCTCTCTAGAACAAAACCTACAGGTGTTTTAGTAAAAGCAGATGCAATTACCTTAAGCAAAATGCCACACTTTAAAACGCGTTTTACTCGAAATGTGATTTTTTGAAAATACTCAAACGGGGTCAGCAATTGCTAAAAAAGTTTTAAAAATAATTAACTGAAATTTTTTGTGTAAGTTCTGTATAATGATAGAAGTGTTTCAACCTTCATATTTAGCAATCACTGTTTTATTACAAAATTGGTCCCTTATGTGAATATAATCACTGTTTTTTTAAGCAATTTCATATAGTTACTGAGATAAAGTGCTCTAGTTTTTGTAAAAATTAAAATATCTCTTATCCTGAAGGTCATTTCGACAATGAATAACATAGCAACACATCAGAATTGAAAAATTGAAAATTTGTTCATATACCTTTGGTACAGAATGGACCGCGTTTATGTTATTTTTTGTCAATTTTTACCCATTTTTTCCATTTTAGTTATAATAATTTATTTTTCTCTTCTTAATTTTAGCATATTTTTCTTTAAAGGTACTAAAAAAATCTAAAAACAACAAAAAAATCCGCATACCTCCATTTAAAAAAAAATTTTAAAGTTGTCACAACCAGTCGGATAACTTAATCAGGAAAAAAGTTTTTTTTTTTTTTGTTGAAAACCCATGCATTTAGAAACATAAAAACATTATTTTGGAATACAATCTAAAATGCATATGAGAAGTAACACTTTCTGAAGTAATACAAGGCTACATTATTTTAACTCAGCTGTGGAAGCGCTTCCTCTCTCTCTCTCTCTCTCTCTCGTTACTACATCACTAGACAATTAATTTCACAAAATTCTTAGGAACAATAAACTTTTAATGAAGCGTATATATCTTTTATTATATATGTGTGTACGAAATGTATTCGCATAAATAAGCAGTTCCAAAATTAGAGCTTATACAGCCATATTTTTAAACTGAAGATAGCTGAGTTGTCTTATATGTACTACTTGATCAAGCCATCATCTGTAAAAAAAATTTTTAAAAAATTGAATCTTCCGACATCGTCAAATATGCTTTCGGTAGAATTCCCATGAAATACATTCAAAAGATATGGCGATATTCTAATGAATCCTAAAATCAAAATATATCTTCTACGTCAGAAACTCTTAATTTTCTGCCAGGTTCATACCCCTATGAATCTTATTCCAACATCCCCCCCCCCCTTTAGAAAACGAGATTTTGCTGAAATGTTAAATTTAATTGAAGACAGTGAAATTGTGTCGTATTTTCATGAGTTTTGAAAACACTGGCGGAGCTGGTCCTAAGTGGACCCAGTATCAAAGTTCCTTGAGGACACTTCCTAGGGCTACACCTGCGATTTTTTGCTTACACGTTTGGACGCCCGCTCTCAAAGCTTGGGGCTTTGCATCATTGATACGTGGTAACTAGCCCTTGGTTGGAAATAACATTAATTTGTAAACCAAGAAGTGGAATACTGTTAAAAAAAGAACTGACAAAAAAGTGCTCTAGTGAATATTTTCTAAGAAAAATAACATTTTCTTTTTAAAGATTCAAATCGAAATTTTATTTCCATGATAAGCATCCTTCTATGGCAATTTCAAATACAATTTGTATCTAAGAGATATGAGCAGAAAGAAACTAATTAAAATTTCGCATATTACTATTAAACAAAGAAAATTAGATCGTGCAAAGATAAATAAATAAAAAAATATCCCTTAAAACTCGAAAAAAAAATACTTTTCTAAATTTCAAATTAAGATCTACCAAATTCTTCGTCAAAAAGTTCAAACCCCACCCATATTCCCTTTCCATTCTTAATCTTATGGGCATTGTTTATGATATCTAAGGCAATGTAGACGTACTTGTCAAGAGACAATATTGAACATTTTTTTCCTAAAAATCTGGAGCCTTATAACGATGATTTTACCGAAAAGTTTAAATGAATTACATGATTTCTAAACTACAATACCAATTTCCATAAAAAGGGATAAATGTCATCCGAAACGAGGAAACAGGGAAATTCTACAATAGAATTCCCTCAAAAATGTTGCACTCAAAGGCCTACCCTGAAATACAATAATTCATGTGACAAAATATAAAGTGCATTACACTTAATTATTTTCCAGATGAATGGAAAAAGCTCTCATAATAATTATACCCAAATTAAGCAAATAAATCCTATGTTTTCCGACAAATCTATACCGATTTGCCTCATCATTTCTGTGGAAAAATGCATTTCTGAGTAGAATCCAGAACTATATATACTTATAAGTGCAATACACATTTTGATACCGGTCCACTAGCACGGCTTTAAAAAAAATGTCTCCGCACCCGATTTTGTGCGGCAGTAATAGAACCTTACCCAAACGTTGAAACAATTTGTAGAAAACTCTCTTTCACATCCATTTCCTTACCCCCTCCCCCTCATTTGCTGACACGTTTTTCTTCTCCTGGATCTGGTTCTTCAAAGAGCGCATGCGCTCACATAACCCCTATATCTGTCAATCTTTTCTAAACCACACCCCGTTGCTATAGTAACGATAGATTACTAGATAACAAGCTTTATCTATATGACGTCATCCGAGTTGCAAACAACGCCCTCTGTTGGATGAAGCAGATTTGTAAAATTTAGACAACAATCTTAATGCATGTTTTTTACACACAAAAGTAATTCAGTACATGTGTAAAATTATTTTCTCCAAACGAAAAAAGTGTCACCAAAAGAGACGATGCAGTTTGTTCAATCATTAATTTTTCCGCCAATAATAAATTCCTGTTATTCCTAATTTGGTTGGAATCTCATCAACTTCATAGTCTATGTAACAAAGTGCGACGTAAAGGAACAATCAAGCAATGAAATTCCCACAAATCAGACCATTGTATATCTAAAAGAATCCTCCGGGACATAATTTTAGCAATTTTACTGTTTTTCCCATGAATCCTTGTTCTGTGTTTACATTGATTCCGTGGCATAACGGAAAATAATTGCCCCCCCCCGCAAGGTCAGGCCTTGGGCCCCAAGCCGGATCTTATATATATATATATTTGCTAGAAAAAGTGTCTGCGTTCACCTACTACTGCTTACATAAACAACGCAAAAAAAAATTTAAAAACCGGAATTTTTTAAAATTATATTTCATTTAGTTCATTACAAGTATTGAAAATAACAAAAGTAAACTCGGTTTGCTTTCATAGCTTTTAAAACAAGGACAGGTTTGTAGCGATACCAACAAAAATCAAGTCGAAAAAGTCTGCGTTTATTGTTTTAGTTGTAACTATAAAAAATTTTTAAAAACGATAATGATCTGTTTAATACAGTGGCGTAACGGAAAATAACTGCCCTCCGCAAGGTCAGCTCTTGGGCCCCAAGCCGGATCTTATATATATATATATACTTGCCAGAGAAAATCTGAGTTCACCTACTACTGCTTACATAAACAAAAAAAAATATTTAAAACCGGAATTTGAAGTTTTTTTTAAAATTATATTTTATTTTCATTATAAGTATTGAGAACAACAAAAGTAAGCTTGGTTTGCTTTCATAGCTTTTTAAATGTAGGTTTGTAGCGATAACAACAAAAATCAAGTAGAAAAATTCTGCGTTCACAGTTTTAGTAATAACTATAAAAATTATTTGAAAAGGATAATAAGCTAATTTAATAGCTGGTTGGATAATCCCGTCCTCTAAAAACATCCTGAAGTCGTTTCGGCATTGAATCAACAAGTGTAGTGGTTTCTTCAGGGCTTATCTTCTCTCATTCCTTCTTAAAAACACTCTTCAACGTATCCTTGCTAGATATATTGTGTTGACGAATCCTACGCTCCAGAAAATCCCATAGGAGTTCTATAGGGTTCAGTCCAGGTGACTGCGGAGGCGAGTGTAGTTGATTTGGGACATTATACAGGAGCCAAAGCTTCACAATCTCAGCGGCATGCTTAGGATCGTTGTCGTGTTGGAAACGAAACGACAATCCTAGCCCGAGTTTGGTGGCATTTTCCTTTAAATTGTTGTTAAGACATTGAGATAATCCTATTTATTCATAATTGATTCGATTTTTTTCAACTTTCCAATACCATTGCTCACCGTGCGCCCCCACACCATAACACCACCACCGCCGTGCTTTACCGTTGGTTCTAAATGCACTTTTTGAAGCTCTGTGCAAAGTTTTCTCCATACCAATTTTCGACCTTTTATGCCAAAAATGCAAAGTTTGCTCTCATCGGGTAATATCACATTCCTCCAGAACTCCAGAGGCTTATGAATATGTTTTTTTGTAAAAGTTATCCGTTTCAGCCGGTTGGTCATTGAAATATAAGACTTTCTGCAAGACAGTCGACTACGGTATCCGGCCTTTTTCGTGATTTTTCTTGCAGTATCCGCACAAATGTTTGTCTTAAACTTCTCATGAACGTCTGTTTCTATTGCATTTAAAAGTGGATTTTTTTCCACCAAGGATATCATACTTGGTTTTTCTCTGATTGTGAGTTTAGATGAACGACCTGAACGAGGTTTGAATGTGTAAACTCCTGTAGATTTAAAGATATTAAAAACACGTTGGATAGATTAATACTGCCGTTCAACGGATCAGGCAATATCTCGACGACTTTTTCCCTCTTTCCATATTTTAACAATGATTTTACGCTCACTGATACTAAAATTCTTCCTTTAATTTTTCATATCCATGAATTTCTTCATATCTCACAAAAACGTTAAAATTATTGCGTCACAACTTTCTTAAGCAATTTTACTTGATAACGGAATGCAAAAACTCGGTAAACCTAAAACGCTTGTTGATAAAAATTTCAAGAATCAAGAATATTTCAAATAGTGAACGCACACTTTTTCTGCCTGTGATTTGTGTGTAACTTTGCTACAAAACTCCCATTATCTTATGTAGTTTTAATTCAAAATTAATGAATTCTTGCATGCTCAATATTTAAATAATAGTAAACAAATTCATCAAATATTGTGAGAAAAAAATTATATTTCTCTAAAACCTTTTATCTACCTATTCTGTATGATTTTTGTTATGGATGAACGCAACTTTTTCAAGTTAGTGTATATATATATATATATATATATATATGTGTGTGTGTTTTTACAAAGGATAACCAAACTATAACATAATGTACCTTTACACATCACGTAAAAACTTTAATGTTAAACATATAACTGAATACAAAATCAACCGTAATCTGAGTAAGCAAAGTAAATAATGTATAACATTAGAGAGTATTTAAAAAAATCATTAAAATGGGAAACCTAACGACAGATAACCTGGTAACTTAAATAAAAACGAACACTAAGACACTGTGAACGACGAATACTAAAATAATTTTCGATGTGAAATTCTTACGAAAGAAAAAAAGTATCACTTATATGTATATATATATACCTCACATCCTAGGTTTGTGCATCCTGGGGTGAGCTTGATCTAAAGCTTGATAAAGTTCTAGCATAAATACTGCACAGAAGAGTTATTTGTATGATGCAAAAATGATTCCATGAAAAAAGAAATAAAAAACTGATACATTCCATTATGCTTTCTTCTCTCATTATGCTTCATTTGATAGAATACTCCTAAATCTAGATCAAATTTTCATTTAAAATCCTTCCTGTGCTTTTCCAAGTATCGTAATATTATTTTACTTGAAAAAACCAAAACAGATCTACGTTATTTACGACTTCACTAAATGAAAATGAAATACATGGGGGGGGGGCACTAAAGACGGCGATTTGTTGCTTCGTGAAAAGTAAATCATTTCTTTCTTTCCCGTCCCTGTAGCTAATGTAAGGTATTCTGTCATCATAACAGTGAAGAATTTTTATATCTTCCTAGCATATTATCCGATTCTCAGTCTGATTTTTGTTTTATCTGTCAATAGTTTAGGTTTAAAAAAACCCGCTGAAGAAAAGTATCTCTCTCGCGCGTCACGGGGATTACAGCAAATAAAAAAAAAATGTTTTTTGATTTGGTTATTGGATCAAAGATATCTAAAAAGCGTATTAAAGTTTTGATTTTGAATGACTTTAAATCGCCAATTGGAAAATCGTTTAAAAACTCGATTTCAAAAAATGCAAAGTGAATTTTGAGAAAATCTACGACAATGGCGCCAGTCAGGCTTTGGGCCCCCTAGAAGCCTTGGGCCCCCCTCGCAGTCCGGGGGTTGCGGGGGTGTACGTTACGCCACTGCATTGATTAGCCTCTGATAATCATTAAATTGTTAATACATGCTGTAAATCAAACCAATTCCTTACCAACGTTGATATTTTAAACATCTATTGGGACTTTTATTTTTCCTATGGGAAAATTGGAAAGAAAACTAAAAATAAGATGAATAAATTTAGTATGAATAATCTTATACACACACGCGCGCGCTTTCCAATGATTACATAAAAATTTGAAGCTCAAAAAATTGCACCAAAATGTATAAATCTATCATCTTTTTTGTTTCCCTTTATTTAACTGTAACCGTGAATGTCTACTGAACACGCATAAGTTATTTTGTTCTGAAGAGTGGTCGCTTGTGATTTGATGACTATCGTATGATTGGCAACTTTTTCAAGCGGATCCGAATTGGTGAGATCGTTCCTCATTAAGTTTTTTCTTCTTTTTTTTTGGAAGTTATTTGGTATAACTTTTCATCTGACTTTGGAGACATTTTTTCTTAATTTTAAATCTTACACAAGTTGGTGTATTGATTCAAAGTGGAGTGTTGGAGTGGGATAGAAAGAATGGGTGATTTTTCTCGCCCAGGGAATGATATGGAGGTGGAGACTACCAGTACAGACTTAACATTGAATAGATATAGAAGCAAATTAACTGATATGGAATTGTTGGCCAGGTTTGAGGAAAGTTTGAATTTAAATACTACCCCAAATATTACAATTTTCTTAAAATCGGAAAATAATTTTCAGTGTGGTAATCCACTTAAATTAAAGGAATTAATAATGAAAAATTTCACAATCAAGAAAAATATTCAAAGTATTAGCAAAACAAGAAATTCAGAAATGATAATCAAAACAAATAGCTGCGTGACCGCCAAAGAAGCTTTAAAAATGAAAGAAATTAATGGATGTAAAATATTTTCTAGATTATCCTTTATTGGCCTAAGTACAAGTTACATTTTGCAGGGAATAGACACGGAATACACAATAGATGACATAAAATCTGAACTTGAAAATAACAATCACGCCCCCCAATTTTGGACATCCAACGGTTCACAAAAAAAACAGAATCGGGATACAAACCGATCAAAACAATTAAAGTAACCCAAATAGGATGCATGATTCCCGAAAGAGTATCAATAGGATTTGAAATGTTTAAAACTAGCCTTTTTTTTTGAAAAACCTAAACAATGTACTAAATGTTGGAAATTCGGTCACATACATAAATTTTGTAGAAGCTCAATTAAATGCCGTGTATGCTCACTAAACCACTCTGAAAACGAGTGTAAAGAAATAAATGCAAAAAAATGTAGCTGTTGTGGAGAAAATCATGAAGCTAACGATAAAAGCTGTAAAAAATATCAGAAGGAAGTCGAAATCTTAAAAATTAAAAATAAACAACAAATCTCGAGAAACGAAGCAGTCGAAAAGTTCTATAAAGAAAAAAAACCTCATTCTCTGCCATAACTTATAATAAACAAACTGAGAAAATAGAAACCCTTGAAAAAAAGTTTCAAGAATTAAAATTGGAAGAAAATAACAACATTTTTTAAATGAAATTGGAACAAATTGTACAACGTTTTACGGCAGAACTAAACGCGATGATAAATCAAATAAATTTAAAATTTTCATCCTTGATGAACACAATGGAATCTTCGTTAAAAAAAATTGCATCCAATATAACAGTTTCACAAGATAACGACTTTCGAATTAATAGAAAAATAAATGAAAAAGCAAAAAGACTAAAAAACATTTCAGAAAAGAGAGAAATTAATTTAGAAAGTATAGTAGAACAAAATAAAATTTAGATATAAATATACAAAATTTCTTGCATCCTAAAAAAAAAAAAAAAAATTAAATAAAATATTAATCGGTTTTCTTTTTGAACATTTAAACTAATTCGTAGTATTGCACATTTTCCCCCTTTATATCATGAATATAATCCAATGGAATGCACGTGGAATTAAAAACAAAAAATCAGATATTCTATTCACGCCAATTTTTCAAAAAGCAAGCATTTTAATAATCCAAGAAACTTGGTTACACCCTAATGATAATTTCACAATTCCCAATAAGAATATATTCCGAATCGATCGAGAAAACAGAAGAGGAGGAGGATTAATGATAATTTTAAACAAAGATACTAGCGCAATAAAAATATTCTCAGAAATTAGCGAAGACTTAGAAATTCTATTAGTGAAAGTTCAGATAAATACAGTTCCTATCACAATTTTTAATATTTACATCCCACCGGGTAACTTTAAAGATGACAGTTTATCAAAAATAGCATCATATATAGATAATCATAGCTTAATATTGAGAGATTTCAACCCATCTCATGAAATATGGGGTTCAAAAAATTCAAATACGTCTGGGAAGAAGATTTTTGATTGGATTATCGAAAATGACTTAATTTTATTAAACGATAAAAGCCCAACTTATCTCCATTCATCGGGAATTTTTACATCTATAGATCTTTCATTATCATCTATAAATTTAAATTATGATATGTCGTGGTCCACAAGTACCGATAATTTTTGAAGTGTGTGTGTGTGACCATTTCCCTATTATTATTAATTACAAAAGAACAAACAGCTCAACAACAAATAATTTTAGACAAAAAACAAATTGGAACAAATTTATTAATCTTATTCAACAAAAGCTAAATTTGGATGAAAATATAAATATAGATGTTGTAGAAAAAATTAGAAAAGCCCAAATCTTGTCTCAGGAATCAGAAAAAAATCAGATAAATTCAAGAGCTCCATGGTGGACAGCAGCATGCGGGTATTTAAGAGCAAAAAAAAAGAAAACTCCTTAAGAAAGCTAGAAAATACTTCAAAGAAGAAGACTGGATAAAATATAAAGAAATGAGTGCAAAACTTAAGCGAACAATAAAAACCTGTAAAGAAAACTTTTGGCACAAGACATGTGAAAAAATCTCTTCTCCTAAAATTCTTTTTAAAATAATTCGTATAATCAAAAATAGAACAATTTCGAACTATTCTTCATTTAACATCATTGAGAATAATGGAATCATACTAACAAATGAACAATCCCAAGCTAATTGTTTTTTAAAATATTACGCAAAACAAAACATGAATAGTATCCAAAATATTTTTATTCTGGACAATAGCCAAGATATTAATAAACCGTTCTCTTTAAAAGAATTAAAAATAGCAATATCTCATCAAAAAAACAGCAGTCCAGGGCATGAAAAAATTTCTCTCCAAACAATCAACCACCTCCCCATCAAAGCAATAAATCTTCTCCTGAAATCCTTTAATGACAGTTGGTCTTCTAGTCAAATTCCAAAAGATTGGACTCACGCAATTATTTTACCATTCAAATAAAACCTCACAAAAATCTCAAGGAAATAGCGTCATATCGCCCAATTTCACTTACCTCAATAGTTGCCAAATTAATAGAAAGAATGATCCTACACAGAATGTTAGATTTCAGCTTTCAAAATAAAATTTTTCACGTAAATCATCATGGCTTTTACCCCCACAGAAGCAGTATTATATAATACGATTCTTCAACTTCAACATATCATACCGGCTAGAGAACGTAAGGAATACTTTATTCTAGTAGCATTAGATATTAAATCAGCATATGACTCAGTGTGGCCAAGTGGTCTAGTTTCTAAATTAAAAAAAGTTGGATATTCAGGTAATTTGCTACGATGGATTCAAAATTTCTTGCATCAAAGAATAATTCAAATTAAATGGTGGAACAATTTTTCGAAAATCAGCAAAAACAATTGTGGTGTACCTCAGGGTTGCATCTTGAGCCCTTTCCTATTTATGATTTATATGGCAGACATTTTTGAAATCCAACACGACAGCCATCTTCTGGTCTATGCAGACGACATTTTCTTATATAATAGCGGCACAAATTGGAACAAAACAATAGTCGAATTACAAATATCTTTAAACAATATTTCAGCCTGGTGTAAAAAATGGAAGTTGTCCACCTCTCTAGAAAAAAGCAGTTTAATCAACTTTTCCAGAAAAAGAAGTACAATACCTCCTATACTTAAAATATGTGATAAACCTATTCCCGAAGTAAAGTGTCTTAAAATTCTAGGGATAATCTTCGACCCCAATATCACTTGGAAAAATCATATTATTTACCTCAGACAGAAAGGTTTTAAATATTTAAATGCAATCAAAGCATTATCGTCCCCTAAAATAGGAACAAGAACTGATACTCTTTTAAATATTATTAATGCTACAATCCGTTCTATTTTTGACTATGGAAGTCAACTTTTTTCCCTTTCAAGCTATAGCAATAGACAGAAACTAGAACCAATTTACAATGCTGCATTACGTTTAGCCCTAGGTCTCCCAAGAAACACTCCGATAGACGTATTAAGAGCGGAATCTATGAATGGCAGCATCAATAATCGACATAATTTCCTTTGTCAAAAATTTATTATTAAACAAATAGCATTAAAAGACTGGTCACCAAATGCAAGATTATTTTGGGATATAAATCATAATTTTTATAGATATAGAGAAAAAGAAATCAGTATTTTTCAAAAGTCAATCAACCTGCTCCAAGAACTATGTATTTCTAAAGTAGATATTCTTCAGTGGACTCCTCCTCCACCAATCTATGAAAATCACAAAATTAACATCTATACTCATGAACTGCCATTTCAAAACAGAGACCTTTCAGATCTCATAGTGCAAAATATGTTTAATGATTATATCCAGTCAAACTTTAATGACAGTATTATAATTGCAACAGATGGTTCTAAAAATACTAATCAAACATCAATAGGAATCTTAATCCCAAGAAAAAAGTTAGACAAAATTACATTCTGAAAGAAATGATTTCCATTTTTACAGCGGAAGCTATTGCCATATGGACTGCGTTAAAAAATTGGGTTTCAGAAACAGAAAACTATGTCATCCTGACGGACAGCTTATCAGTTCTAAAAAGTATCCTTAATATTAACAGAAAATCCAGTACGATAATACTAAATTTAAATTCAACGTTACACGAGTGTCTCCAAATAGCTCAATCAATTACATTCATTTGGGTACCAGCTCACAAGGGAATAGAAATTAATGAAGAAGTAGATAAATTAGCTAAAGTCTCCCCAGATCCTTGGAATATTATTCCTTGGATTACTTGGGAAGATCTACATACATTTTTCAAAAATCAATACAAAAACGAAAACGAAGAAACATGAAAAAAGAGCAAGAGACATAAAAATTATAGTTATATTTCTCATCTTAAAAAATGGAAAAGACAGGCAGCAAAAAATAGAAATACAGAAGTTTTAATTAATAAGCTGCGGGCAAAGAAATTACCATTAAATGATATTTATTTTCTTTTTAAACAAACAGATTCCCCATTGTGTTCAGATTGCCATGTACCAGAAACTAGTGAACATTTTATTTTAACCTGCAACAAATATCAGTTGCAACGTAAAACAATGAAATTTTTTATCTCTAATCATGGTGAATGGTCTTATTCATCAATAGCGAATTGTGATACAATAGAGCATATTCAAAAAGTCGAAGAATTTTTAAAAACAACCAATAGATTCTAAAATACCAAGTTATAGATCCAAAATACACTAGTTTCATCTACCACTTTGGAAGCATAAGTTAACAAAACTTACAATTTTACATAATAATCAAGACCTACACTTGCATCCTATTTGAAGAAAATAATGCAAATAATCGTTTCGGAGCATAAGGTGTTAGCCAGAGCTCCAGATGTACAGTGATAATACTAATACTGTGTACTAAACTGAACTGAACTATTTTGTTTTCGTTATGGAGTCAAAAATTTTCGAAGTGAATTCGCGCGTGAAGGAGGCGTTTACTTCCTATTTGTTCCGTTGGTTGCCTATAGCAGTTAATTCTTTCTTCGTGTTATAGGTCAACGAACGGTAAATCTAATTTATATTTTAATAATATCAGATTATTCTAAATTCCTTAATGTTTAAATTAATAAAAATTTTATAATGCGTGTTTGAAAACAGCTGATATTTATCTGGAGCTTAATATTCAAAAAAAGATTAAGTAAAAGTAAGATTTTCTTATTTGTATTATTTTTTCATAAATATTGTGGCAGAAATTTTTTTAAACTAGTTTTGCCCGTGAAAAAAGTTGTTTTGATTCTGCTTCGTATTTTTCATATTTACTTTCTACATTATGGGTTTAAAAAATGTAAAAAGTTTATTGAAAAATAAATGTTTTTTTTTGGTGTACATTATTTTAAATTCATTGTTTTAAGGTAAATGGGATCAGCATTTTATATATTTGAAATATAATGCAATGAACTTCTAGTACATTAAGCTGTTTCAAAATCTTTCATTTTACTTAAAGTTGTTATTGTGTCATTTCATTTTTATTATTCATGCAATTTCTTTTTTAAGGATTCCTTAAATATAGTTTAGAATGAGTGATCCGATTTTCTTAATTTTAAACTGAAGGCTTAAATTTTAAATATTTTTGTAATTCTAATATCTATTAAAGATTTAGACTTCTACTCGGAAAGGTTCAGTTTTTATGCAATATTTGGAATAATTTCTTTTTTAATGGTTGCATGATGAATGAGGATGTTTGAAAACAAAGAATTCTTGCAAAAGTTGTATTTTGGTACAGTTATTTTATTTATTTTTTTTTTTGTTATGTGGTGTAGATAATAAAAAAAATTGTTACTAGCTTTTAAAATTTCTGCATAATTCTTTTAATGCTTATTTATTTTTGAAGCAACTTGTTAATTTTAAAGCTTCAATATGTAGTTTTTCAATTATCTTTGTAAAGTAGACTTTTATAAATATTTTATTTATGGAATTGAGAAAGGTAACTGATTTAACTTCAGTAAAATTATCTTTAAAAGTAATACTTATCCAGTGATGGTTTCTTTCTGAAATCCAAAAAAATTAGGGTTCATTTATATTATGTATTTTAAAATGCATAATATGTTAAAATGTTTCGCGTTATCTATTTATATTTGTTTTTAGTTATATCATGTAAAATAACTTGTGATCTGTTCTTAGTTTGTTTCAATTTGAATTGTTAGTCTATTTCATTTAGTTCTTAAGTGTATTAATAAAAAGTGTAATGTTTTGCAGTCATTTTTATGCATTTTCTGCAAAATATATTAACGTTTATAATTTGTAGTCCTAGAAATAATTTCATTCAAAAACCTTTCTATGCGAGATGTCTCGGATAATTTTTTGATCAATAATATTTGCCTTTAATGTTTGTTATAAATACTGAATTGAGGCTTAAATTCATGTATTTTTGCATCATTTCCATAATATAATCTTTACTCAAGCAAGGAAGGGATCTTCATGAATATCAATGCATATCAATTATGCATTAATTATAAATAAGATTAAATTAATAATTAAGATTCTCTTGTAAGTTATGAAAATAATTGCATTAGTATTTCTTCAAATGTTAAAAGTGATTTATTTACTGTGTGTTATACATCTATTAAGGTAACTGATGTAAAAATTTGCATTTTCACTTTAATATGCATGTATGATACTTTTAATGTTTGTAATAAAGCTGTATTTTAAAAAGTAGAATGCTAGAAATTAATAAAATGAAGATAATTTGTTTTTGTGTGAATATTTTAATTAAATCTGATGGTTAAATTATTATAAAAAAGATTTTAAATTTTGAAGTTTTGTAATAGTAATTTTTAAAGTTGGCCATCTGTTCCATTTAATTTCTCAAATATTGGCATTTTAAATTTTTTCAAGATTACTTTGACTAAAAAAAAATTAGTGCTTAAAAGTGAACAATTCTTATAAGACAGGGGTGTGCAAATAGCATCCAAAAGAGAGTTTGTTTGTGGTTCGCCAAGGCAATCAGATAACTAAATACAGAAAAACTTTTCTCTATATTTGGGCCAATATATATTTATAAGCATAGATTTTCTTGCTTGAAAATCAAAAGTAAATATTGAGGGTCATTAACTTCCTGACTGTAATGAGAATTTTAACAAGCAATCTGGTTTTAAAAAATTATAGGAAAGTTTGATAGGGTAAATTTGTCTTGAAACTATTTTGTCATTAAAACTATTTCTAAAATTAAAATTGATTGCAGCTATAGATTTCAAATTAACACATTAAATTGAGTAAAACAATCATTTTATTTAGCTTATATTTATTAATATATATATTTTCTGAAATGTAAAGTTAACTAATGAATGTAATCATTTTGAGAAGGTGTGGCTGTCCTATATCCTGCACTTCTGCTATGTGGCCCTTGAGCCAAAATAATTGCCCATCCTTATTGGAAAAGTTGAAAAATTTTTCTATAAATTATTTCCAATTTGTTAAAACATTAAAAGCATAGGAGATGAAAATGAAAATATAAAATTTTAAAATAATAGAGAAGATAACTGTTACTGATTATATTGGTTAATTAATCTAAGCTATATGATTTTTTCATGCTTATTTAATAAAAATTGCTTAATTTTAAACATGCCTTTGAATTTTATAAATCATTTAACTGAATAATGTTATTAATGCTTAAAAAAATACTTTGCTTTTCAAAACAAACTTAAAGCAATTAATTAATCCCATTAAATTAGCAAATCCCATTAAAAGCAATTGCTTACTGTGCAGTCATTTTATGTATTTAATTTTAATTAACATTTGCTTTTAAATTTTAAACACTATACTTCTACAGTTAGAAATTTAATCCTTGTAAAGTCAGTATAGTAGTACCAGCTGTCAAAAAGACATTTAAGTTGATGAATTGGAAAAAAAATTTAATATTAGGTAAGGCAGGCTCTATAAGAAACTGAAAAACATGGCAAGGGGTCTAAGAGACAAAAAAGTTTGGGAACTTCTGAGCTAGATTATGTTAAATATTTCAGACTAATACATAGTTAAAGTTGGGTGTGTGGGAGGAAACATGATTAAAGAGCCACTGTCTCCTCAAGTTCAAAATGAAAATTTATTTGTGAAGTAATTTTAATAAATTTTTCAAAATGTAGCAACTATGCACATTCCATTTGTTGCAGGATATTTAACAAATTATAAGAGTCAAATGTGATATTTTTAAAGCAAAGCAAAAAAATTAAATTCTTAATTCATGGATCATATTTTTGTAGCATTTTTAATCTTACTATGCAAGTTCTGATTTTAGATGAATAAATACCAAACATTTGAAAATGAATCTGATCAAGAATCTCCAGCTATTGCAGTTGAATCGGAACATTTGGATGCAAGTTTAAGTAGATCTTTAAAACCAGCCAATGGAACTTCACTCCCTATTGCCAAATCAAAAACGGTTGGCCAGTCTAGATTTGTGGAAAATCCAGGGGAAAACAATGGAGACTCTGTAGCTGTTGTAATCTCTGATCCTGCTGAACTTGAAGAAATTGCAACAGAAGTTGGGTGAGTGAAATTTGTAATATAAAATATTAAATAATGTGCAAATGCTAATCTATTCTTAAAGTATTACAATTTCATAAATATGTATAAAGTGTTCTTGATAATATTTTGCTTTTTTAAAAAGTATTAATATGCTAGGTAAATGGTACATTCTTTATAAGTAAGAAATTAATTAATACTGTTGGAAATTTTAATTTTTAGTATTGTTTTTAAAAGACTTAATTTTTTTAAAGCATAAGCAATATTTATGAAAAACTAAGTAAAAGTACTAATGTTTGAGGAAAATGTAAACTCAGTTTTCTAAATGTTTTCGAGTTGAAAATCTCACTTTAGAAGTTAGACAAAATTAACATGCTTGTGTAGGCAATATAACATTAAATGAGACCAAATATCTTAAAGCCGTCAATATTTTTTATGCCAAGGAAAATTATATAAATTAACCTTTGTTTTAATTTTTAATATGAATATAAATTAAATATCATTAATTTTGATAATCACTCGCCTGCAGTAGTCATAAATTGTGAAAATTGAATCTTGATTTTAATGGAAAAAACATAAAACCTTGAAAAATTTTAAATAATTGATTTTTTTCCCTCTTGTAAGACCCAAAACTTATTAATATTTTGTCTAATTAATATTGTGTTTTTTTTTTAGGTTTCTGCAATTTCAGTTAAGGCAAATAGTCGAGCATCTAATTTTCAGGTGAATAGTGCTTTCATATATTATTTTCTTTAGTTTCTATTTTATTTTTAAAACTTTATTTTGTTTTTAGAGTATTCAGTTTATTGCTGATTGTTGCTGATATCAGTGTTTTGATTGCTGCCTTGGCTTTGACAGATAAATCAGAGAAACGGGATAAAGCTTTTGAAATTACTGCATTATGTTTTGTTTGCTACTTTTTGCTTGAAGTTTTCATTCGCATTTTAGCTAAAGGGTATGTTTTAATTTATTTTTGCTGTAATTACAATTTTGTAACATTAAGTTCAAAAGCATTATTCCCCTCAGGGGGCTCACATTCTTTAGATGAGTACAGGTGTCACAATCCCGAGGTGCCCTAGTGATCTTTTTCTTTTCCTACGGGGTTTACTGTCTTTGCTATACACGGGCTTCACGAACCTGGGGTACCCTGGTGATCCTTCTCTATTTTCGACCCTCTTTCTTGTCATTCAATTCATTCTCTCTTTCTCTTCCCGTCTAGACCACAGATATTAAAACAAATGTTTGGCGCAGTATAGCCGAAATCGGCTCTTGCGCCAATAAACCCCAAAATCACTCACTCAAAAGCATTATTTTTAATTTCAGTTAAATTCTCAAGATATCTTATATGAATTATAATTTGCAACAAATGTCAGATTTCAAAGCAATTTTGAATTGTTTTTACCCAGCTTTATTTTTCTGTGTCCTAGTGATTTATTTTCCAACAAGCTTAGTTGTTGAAAAAAATTACATTTGAGAGATAAGTATTTCAAAATCAATTTTTATATAATTGGGAAATAGCATTAGTTCTGTAACTGCTTGTAAAATTGGATTTGTGTAATTGATCTTGTGGTGTGTGTGGATATGTTCCACAGTAATATGGTTTATTTTTTAAATTTGATCAAGACTAAAATATTAAATTTCTTTGTAAATCATTGTAAAAGATTTGCTATAATAAGAAATATAAATGTTCATGTTAAAGTTCAGAGGAAATTATTTGTTGAATATCTTTTCTGCTGAAGAATGAAAGCATATATAAAATGAATATCTATGATGTTTTTCATTTTCAAAACTTAATCTGATTTCTTCATTAAACTAATACAAACCTAATTTTTAATTCAGAGTTGTAAATATTTTTATTTTGAATTAATCCTTTTATACAAATGACATTTTGGAGAAACATCATCACTCAAATACAGATTTTGATGCTTCAGACTTAAAAACCACCTCTGGCAAAACAGTCTGCTGAGAATTATATGTCAGTTCTATTTTGAATACTCGTGGTTTCTCATTCTCAATGGGACTTAAAATCTACATTTTCTGGAGTGGAAAATATGCTTTAGATTCTGTTATTTGTATGTCAAGGAGATTTATAAATACTGTGTAATGGTGTTTCAATTAATATGTGGGAAAATATTCTTGCTTTTGTCTAATTCATTTTATATCTTGTTAAGCATGCATTTTAAACCAGGTTTCAATATTTTCATATACTCTCTGGGGTTTTGAGGTTGTAGAAATATTCTATTTTCATGGTTCTACAAATCTATTCTTGATAGTGTACAAAACTAAAGGAGAATTCGAAAGTACCTTAATTTGAATGGAATGACTGGCTGAATGTATTTAAAACCTGATTTTATAACAAATTGGAGGATAAGATGCTCCTGATCTGATGTGAGATTAAGAATTTTTTACATGATTCAGAGTGGTATCTAGAATATTACTCTGGTGAAAACAAAAGGAGGAACGGTTTTTTCCCTTTAAGAACAAAATAGTTAAGGCCAGTGCTTAAAGTATTATGATTGCAAAACTATTCTCAAACACCTCTGCCATGCAGTGGCCTGTGATGTTATAAGGCAGTGGCTCTGTGATCGGCTTTGGGTAGAGGTACCATCCGTGCTCGCTAACACTTGTAGTGTAAGGACATTTTGAAATGTCGTAGCTTAGCCCAATCATTGTTTTTTTTAATTTTTCTGTTTACCCATCGTTAGTATGGCAACACTGGTCTAGATAATGCCACAATATGGCGAATAATTGGAAGGCTCAAGGCAGAGGGTCGATTGTAGGCTACTTGTTAGAACCTCGGGGGAGGGGGTGGTTGAGAAATGTGGTGTCCATTCAGTGGAAACATTTCATAGAGACGAGAACAGTTATCAGCCAATTTGGCCATGGCCGCAAAAGAGCAACAATACCAGCTCAAGATCATTATTTGAGACCAGCTATAAAGTATAGGTCCGTGATAGCAACACAACTCTCACAACTTGTATAATGCAACAGGAACATCCTTTTCACAGTTAACAGTCACCCAGAGACTTAATGCAGGTAGCCTGTGTATCGGACACCCTGTAGCCTGCATCCCTTTGACTGTGAGCCATAACAAATCGTCTAGCATGTTGCCGAAAACACCCGCCTTGGACAGAATGATTGGTGTAGTTTCTCTTCAATGATGAATTGTGATTCAGTCTGGACAGACATGTTCTCATCTGGAGAGAACCTGGGACTCAGTATCGACCCGCTAATATTGTTGATAAGAACTACTACGGTCGAGATTTTCTGATGGTCTGAGTAGGCATCATGGCTGACAAGTATACTGACCTTCATGTGTTTGATAGAGGTACTCTGACAAGTCAGCGGTACAAGAACAAAATCCTTGCACCCTATATCAGACTCTTCATTGTAATGTGGACCAAATTTTATCTTTGTGGACGGTAATGCATGCCCACACAGGGTTCAATTGGTGGATGAATGCGTCCAATCAGTAAATATTCGACAATTGGAGTGACCTGTTATGTCCCCTGACCTTAATCCCATTGAACACTCATGGGACGTCTTTGGATGCTCGATTGCAGCTCAAATACCATTCCAATAGCCGTCGATGAACTCAAGAGTGGATTAGTGCAAAAATGGTGCCGTTGCCACAGGAACCTGCTAACAAGGCCTGCTCTTGCAGATTTGCCGCCCCGGACAAAAATGGAAAATGCCGTCCCTCTCTCCAAATAAAAAAAATTATAATTAAAGATAAATTGTTTACATAGATACACACCAATTGAATAACTCTTGTGAACAAATAGGTAGCAGTATAATTTAGTTATTTCATAGAATAACTAGGTATTTCATGAAATAACTGGACAAATCAGTTAAAGTATATAATAAATAAAAAAAATTTCGTACTTTAACCTAGTTATTCTATGAAATAACTAATGATAGACTGTTAAAGAGTGAAAAATAAGTTATTTCAGAGTTATTTTATAAATTATATAAGGAATAGCTAAAATCTCTCGAAAAATTTAACATAGGATTTTTAATTTGAGCTGGTCCACTACCATAGAACAAATTGGACAAAAAGATGTAGCTTGACGAGGAAAACCTATGATTTGAGTTTCAAAGCAGGGACTTGAAAATTCCCAGAGAGGTGACTATTATAAAAATTTAAAATACTTTTGAAATGTGAAAGGGAGGGAAGGAAATAGAATTATTGCAATAAAATTATATGTGCAGAAAGCTCATAGGGATATATATCGAATCGGGCATATACATATGACCAAGGTGGGGCCTAGGATTCGAGATTAAAGGAAATAGTCCTCTGGGGGAGGGCACCTGAGGAGGTTGATTTCTCATGGTATCTCGCAATATGATGTAATACTATCGAATCTCCAAATATCAAGACCCTAGCTCTATTCCAAAGAGTGGCAAAAATTTTACCCAACCCCATAGGAATAGCATGGGAACATGATATTTTAGTGTTGGGGGCTCCTAGACCTATACCAAAAGAGGGCTAAGAAGATAAATGGATGGGTCTTGCCGAGGAGAACCTGTGGTTCAAAACTCAAAGCAGAGACTCAAATGCATTTCAAGATATTACAGATTTAAAAAGTTTAAAACATTGAAATAAATTACAAGGAATGAACCTATGAGCAAGAAATTTGGTGCGAATGTACAATAGAAGCAGTGGGATGGAATGAGCTAGGTCCGAATGGACTGAGATGCTTAGGTGTTGAGCTATTGCCAAAATGCTGTCTAAGGGGGAGGCAACTGGGGGGTAGAGTCCTTGTACTTCCTAACCAAGCAGGTAGCTCTATCGATCCCCTAAATATCAACCCCATATCATCATAAATGGCACCATAGGATTAACATAGAGATTGGTATTTTTAGTGTGTAAGCCCTCCCCTTCCCAAACAGGTTTCGGCCATCTCTTGTTCCTAATCAAAAAGTATCTAGAACAGTTTCAAAGAACCTTTGACTGTCATATTTCATACTTTAACGATCAAGTAATCATTATTTTATAGAATACCTAGTTAAATCATAAAAGTCAATATTTTTATGTTTTAACTGATTTTTTTAAGTCTTAAGAAATACAAAATAATTAAAAATTTAGTACAGAATTTACTTGTTATTTAAAACAAGTAAAATGTAAGATAATGAATTGTCCGTTTCAGCAAGTCTATTTCTTCAAAGAAGTCTTCCAATGAGTATCACAAGTGTTAAGTTAACGCTTGTGTAACTACACTCAAGACTAAAAGAATATCTCCTGCGGCTCTTTATCTACAAAAACTCTTATTACCTGTGTTCCATTTTGGATAGATGACACCAGACATCATATGGGTGAAAAGAATGTCCATTGTAATCCCACTCCGGGATAGGGAGAAAGTGTAAACATATCAACTTTCGTGAATTATCATTTACTCCCACCTCTAACCCTTCAAGTTTCAACATAAAAGAAAACTGACATTTAACGTACAGAGTACAAATTAAGGAAATAAGATATATTAAATGAAACGCCAAATTCACACCCAATAATATTTCAGAAAATGTTAAATTTTTTGTAACAAATAAGATTCTTTTTAATTCGATCCAAATGCCATGCTTAAAATTTGCCGCCCTGAGCAGGTGCCCAGTTTTTCCGGCCCTAGAGCCGCCCCTGCTGCTAACAGTATGAAATGCTGATGTGTAGCTATGAAAGGTGATCATATGCCTTATTAAAAGTTTTTCTCTGATCTACATGGTATCAGTCAGATGCTGTGCTGGACAAGTGACCAATTTCCTTTTTTAGAGTGCAGGTTGGGCCCATTTTTGTTTTCCCTTATATGATATTTTGGCCAGGTTTGTTTTTATTTGCTTTGTTAGTTTTCTTTTTATTACAAAAAACCATTTGTCTCCAACTGTTTTCACCAGTGTATATTAAAACAATACAACATAATCTTCAAAGCAAACCATAAACTTAAATGTTTTGCTTAAATTTGTATAGTCTGTGTATATACATGTGAATGGATGATCATTACTGACCATGTAGACTGAAAAAAATTAAACAATTACTATAACTTGATTCAATGTGGTTTTCTTCACATGTTGCTGTTAATTAAGATTGTTAGAATATGACATAGCCCCTTAATTATTTTGTTTGCTCACAATATGTGAAATGTGGTGGTTGAAGACCTAATTCCTATTTATCTTAAAGTACATAAAAGTTCATTACTTGTAGGAGTAGTTTGAATATCAGTGCTAGTAATCCTTTGCAATTTTGTAAGCCCAAATTTAATTTTCTTGTAATGCATTCTTAACAACCATGCAGTAGCCCAATAAATGATTTTTATAATTTTATGATGTATGGAATGAACCTCCATTACCTACTAACTTTAGAACTATGAAATTTTTGCACTTTCTTTGCTGTTTTGTAAATTTTTGCACATCATACATTTTTAGGTATTTGACCTTATTAGAATTATGGCAAAGATTTGAATAAAAATTTCAAGGCTCATAATTAAGCTGTTAAGCTCTCAACAAGCTCTACTGCTTACCTGACATATCCCAATCTAACATTATTTGGCATCTAATAAGTCTTATATTCTTCCCATCTGATACCAAGAGGTGCCTTCCTTGCATGTGCAATTTCTATATTCAACTCCAACATACTTTTTATCTTACTTGGTTACCACAATGCTGACCTTAAACACTCGGTCTGACTTCAATTTGTATGTATAATAATTTACACATATGATATAATTAACTTCAATACACCTTATTGAGATCTTGCCCTAAAACCTAAATATCATCCATGTGGCATTGAAGTTTGCCAAATATTTAAATTGATCTTTAAATAATTTTATTTTGAAATCAAATGTTTAGTATTATGCTGTGGTATTAAATGATACTCTAAAAACTTCTCTTAGTGGGAGATTAAATGCAGGCACAAATATTTCAAAGTTTTGTTACTTTTCCCTGCAATTTATACTTGATAATTTTGAATTCGAAGAAACGTTTCTGTAGTATCTTGCATGTAAGTAAAGAATGTTACTTATATATTTAAATATGCATTTTTCTATTCAAATTATACTACATAATATGAAAAACAATGCATGCTTAAAAATTAAGTTTTTAAACATCAGGTGTGAAACATTACACATAGTAGCTTTCAAGTTTGATTAATGGTACTTTTATGAAGTTATTTGAAAGTTGGCAGGGGTTTTCTACAATTTTTTTAGCTTTCCTTAAATGTGTGTCATTCATTAATCAACAACAAATGAATCTTCAGTGTGGAGATTTTTATACTGTTTTGAATCATTTTTGAAGTAAATTCTTTAGGTGCGAGAGTGAATAGGAAATTTCACAGTTTTGCGTAACAGTGAAAAAGCGAACAGAAGTAGTGATTCCCCCCCCCCCCGAAGCATCGCCAGAGGGAGGGGATAGTGAGTGGGGGGCAGGTACACCATGTGGCTTGTGTCATATCCATGAAAAAGTTGGATGATTGCTAAGGGGGAATTGTGCATCAGAGGTATGGAGTGGGGCATCTTGCTGCTATGGTATTGGTGACATTAAGTGGGTACCTTTGCTACTCTCGTAACGAACTTGCTGGCATATTTTCGTAGTTTTTATGTAAGAAACGTACCGTTTTGAACGAATAAACACACCCAAAATATTACCATTATATGGCTCTTCCTGTTTGTGAGTGTCCGGTCCATTGTGTATGTCACTAACGTTCATGCCAGAATCGCTACAGATAGCGTCTTGTAAACAAAAACAGTGACTTCTGTGAGTGATGCATTAAGTTTATATTAATTTTTATTTCCATTGAATTAAAATAAATTCTGGTCAGAATGCCTAGAACAAATGCAAAAAGAGGAAAAGTTTCGTGAAAGGTGGAAAAAAAGGGAAACTAGCAGCAAGTCCAGGCAAAAGTCTATATATCACCAGGTAGTTCTGTTGCAGTTTTTATCATCTTTATCCATAAAGTTTTAGTGATGTACACACCAAGACTGCTGCAATCATTGGATCTGATGATTAAAAGCCTATTATCTTAACTGGAGACTTTAACGTTAATTTTGCTTCAGAAGAAGCAAAGCCACTCATTGAATTCTTGAAACGGACTCTGAATTTGACAATGAGTATTGATTCTAGAGAAGGAAAAACAATGTATGGAGCCACGATTGATGCAGTTTTCTCGCGTTTTCTTGATCAATCGAGGATTTTTATATCCTACTTCAGTTACCACACAACTTTTGTGCCTTTCTTGGAAAATGATGCAGAAAATTGAGTCAAAAATTATTTTCCTACAATAAGTTCGAATTTTATTTGATTAAAGTAAGTTCTATCAACAGTTTAATATAATTAGATCTATTCCTGCATTTACAGCCAAAGAAGTTTCACTTCTATTGCATGGCTTTTGGCATTTTTTTTAAATCTTCTTTTCTATGTTATTTCTAAAGTTTATTTAAAAGTTGATTCCTTTTTTTCTGCATCAAATTATGTGCTTTTTAATGGTTGTTGAAAATGGATTAAAAATGAAAAGGTTAGTTGACTTCCCTTAAACTAAAGTTAATGTAAAATCTACAAAAAATACTTATTTTAATTCCAAAAATGGATCTTTTATTCATACTTACAATTGTCATTAATAATTGTGAAACTATATTTCTTTCGCTTGCAGTATTAATTTCATCTTTCAGGGCCAGGCAATTCTTCAATGAATGGTTTAATGTCGTAGATTTGGTAGTTGTGATAGTTTCCTTTATAGTTACTGTAATTTATACATCGGTTGATCTTGGTTTTGGCTATGCAAAGTAAGTAAATTAATTTTTAATCACTGTAATTTTTTCCCCTTGATTATGCTCTGTATAGTTGTTTTACTCTTGTAAACAACTTTATTTTGAATTCTTGTGAAAGTTTTTAATATCCTTGCTTGTAGACTTGTAGTTGCAGGCCGTTTGATACGTATAGTAACATTTATCCGACTATACACTGAAAGGAAACATTTAGTAAAAGGAGCTCGTCAAATGGTTTCACAAAATAAACGAAGATATCAAAAGGATGGGTTTGATTTGGATTTGACCTATGTAACAGGTGAGAAGTCTTTTCTCTTTGTTTTATGTGTTATTATATGTATAGAAAATGCTATAATATATTTTTAACTTAAACGATTGTTTTATATTGATCAGAAACACAGTCCAAAAATGCAGTCTTTGATTAATGTCAATCATTTCAAAGATTAACTTAGTGGTGTAATCATTCATAAATATATTTTCGTGTTCCAGTTTTATAATAGACCTTTTTTAATTGTATAAGTATAAAAGTTTTCATGTTCTCCAGTGTAAGTGGATAATTGCAAAGCAAGCATCAATTATGAAGTTATGAAAGCGAGAGGGATTGTATGTTGTAATTATTTGACCATTCAAAATTTTGATCTGTCGCTAATAGTTCTCTTGTAACATTCTTTCTTCCCCAATGTATTCATTTTTCAATTAACCAGTTTCGTTTTTCTTACCTGTCTGTGTTC
Source organism: Trichonephila clavata (assembly GCA_019973975.1). Taxonomy (NCBI): domain Eukaryota; kingdom Metazoa; phylum Arthropoda; class Arachnida; order Araneae; family Nephilidae; genus Trichonephila; species Trichonephila clavata. The sequence continues at coordinate 30,736 of BMAO01015871.1, forward strand.
TCTGAATATCAGTATGCTGTTCTATTTGGTTTTATCTTCTTGACCTTGCTACTGATGTACTGTTTGGCTCATGCCTTTTAATATTTTAGATTAAATAATAAATATATCATACAGCATGTGCTTCTAATAGTGATATTGTTTTCCATCTAATTTGCACTGATTTTAAACTTTCAGTTTTTGTATTTTGAGTATTCTTATTGGTACAAGAGAGAGGAAGTGGACTATACAATTTTACTTAAAATGTCTGAATTGTATCATAAATAAATCTTACAAGATAACTTGTAGAATTTTAATGTGTATAGACATCTACATTAAAGCTATTTATGTACATTTTGTGCTGTAAAACTTTCCAATTGGTAATAGCCTGTTCAATTTTTCATTATACATTTAAATAACAGCATTGATCAGCATTACTTTGGAGGCTTAGGTAAACAAAAAATATTGTACTAACTTATATATAATATTGTGTAAAAAAATGTACATTAATTACCAATTTTTTTATTGTTGAAACTAATTGCTTTCTTAATGAGTGAAGTTAACATTTAAATTTCGTTAATACTTTCAAAGGTGTATTTATTAATGCCCAGACATATTTGAGATGTATATTGGTGTTTATCACACTACAGACTAAATTTCAAGAAGTTTTAAAAAGTTCTATTAATTAGAAGTTGAAATAATTATTCATTTGAAGGAATGGTATTTTCCATCTGGGTATTTAAACTTGTAAGTATGGGACAAAAGCAGCTATTTTGTGTGTTAAGGCATTCTTTAAATTTCTTCTAATATAGTTACGAAAACATTCAGACAATTATTGAATCTAACTTTGGGACAGATTAGAAAAACTTCCCATTAAGGTCATCTCCACAAAACACCAAGAATCTAGTTACACAAATCAAATGGCACAAAATATCAGATTTCAAGTTAAAATCTTTTTTATTTAAAAAAAACTAGAAAATTTACTAATTTTGCCCTCCATTTTGTATAGTTATTAGGAGAGTTGGGAACAAATTGGATGGCATAATTGTCATCTGAGATTTCAAAATGATATATGTTACCAATAACATTGTACAGTTTTAAAATGAGCAAATTAAAAATATTAGGTTTCTTAAACTCTTGTCTGTAGATAAGTAGTTGATAGGCAATATAATTTAGGATTTGTAGTTTTATTTGGAGAAAGTAAAAGGTTTTCAATAATTTGTAAGGGTTTCTGTATAACCAAGTTTAGGACCTTTAATTAATAATAAAAACAATCTCTTTAAAACCAAATCTGAATTCTTATTTTGATTATGATTGATGTATTAAATTTGTTTTCCAAAATTTTTTCTGAACAAAATATAGTGAATTTATTTGCAAAAGTTTTATGTAGCAGGAATTTCTTGCAATTTTCTTACAATATTTAGGTTCAGGATATATCTTTATTTATACTTGGCTTTTTCTTCTTCAGAAAGAGTCATTGCTATGTCTTTTCCTTCTCGAGGAAAAATGTCCTTGTACAGAAATCCTATAAAGGCAAGTAATGTTTCTGTCTCATTTTAAATTTCAAAAGTTTTGTACACATTATTAATTTTTATAAAATGATTTAGGAAGTAGCGCGCTTTCTGGATTTCAAGCATAAAGATCATTACAAAGTATATAATTTGTGCAGTGAGTATATATGAAATGTTATTCAATTATTATTTTTTTAAAATTACTTTTGTTCCATTTCATTTTTTTTTCCTTTTATAGGTGAAAAGACTTATGATGATACATATTTTCATGGAAGAGTTGAAAGATTCATAATAGATGATCACAACGTCCCTTCCATAAAGTGAATGATTTCTTTCATATGACTGTTTGTTTATATTGAAATTCGTTCTTTTGCAAATTTGTTTACTCTAAATGTTATAGTATATCACTCTAAAATTTTTATTTTACATGAAATCGAATTTTTTCTTATAATGTAATATTTTGATTTACAAAACTTTTCTTTATAGTTCCCAACCTGTAAACACCATAAACTTGTATCAGTATTTCTTATTTTATACATTTTTAATGTTTCATCATTAATTCTGTTTTATTTTGCATATTCCTGGTCTTATATGAATATTTGCATATCTATTCCAAGTTCTGAATTTGATTTTTTTTTTTCAGTGATATGATCCGATTTGTCAAAAATGTAAGAGAATGGTTTAATCATGATAAAAATAACGTTATTGCTGTTCACTGCAAAGGAGGAAAAGGAAGAACTGGCACAATGATATGTGTGTGGCTTGTAGAAGCTGGATTATTTGGAAGTGCTGAAGTAAATTTTCTTTATTTTGGTTCTCGCCATATTGTGATTAAAAAAGTATTTGTTAATGTATAGGAGTATTTAGATTGAATTAAGAACATTATTTAACTTTTTAGTTTATGTAAATTACAATTATAAAATGAATCCAAAGGAGTCGAGCTTTATAAATTTTCATTTTCTAATTAATGTAATTCTAATTTTCTCATCTTGAGATTTCTTATTATTTTAACTTTAAAGGCAAAGTAAATTTTGTGAATTTAGAAAAGGCTGTTTTTTGTATAAATATGCTACTAATTACTAAACTGAACTTCACATTTGTAAAATGTATAGCAGCTATATCAAAAGAAACTTATCACCCATGTCAATACTTTAGTTTAATATCAGTTATAACATTTTTCCTAAGTTATACAAGAAATTTCTCTTTTTAGGCTAGCTTAGACTACTTCGGAAACAGACGCACAGATCTTTCTAAAAGTAACAAGTTTCAGGGTGTTGAAACACCTAGTCAGGTGGATATCATTCGGTATATTTTAGTCTTCAAGTGGAATCTTGAATGGTGTTTGTATTTTTTTTTCCCTCTCTTCTAGAATCGCTATGTTGGTTACTTTCAAGAAGTTAAAGAAAAATATAATGGAATACCTCCAGAAGAAGTTCCACTTAGGCTGCGACAGATAAAAATAACTGCATTAGCTGGTAAGATAAGTTTATTTCTGATTTTTTTTATAGCAATAGAGAATAGACTTTGGAGAATTTTATTATGTAGAATTACACACAAACTGCACCTGAGCCACTACAATGCTTTTATAATTTTCACACCTCGCCATAAAAGTAGTTTCAAAGAAAACCAAAATTTAATGCCCAACTGAATTTAATATGTAGCAGACAATTATTTCACATGTTGCGCTTCAGAAGAATGATCACAATTTCTTGATCCATAATCTACCAATTGCCTGATGCAGTCTGTGATAAGAGATTTCAATTTTCTCATTAATTTCAAAAATTATAAAATGATACATACTTTATTCACGGAATGTAGCCATTTCGATAATTTTATTTTTGTGGCTCTGAGCACAAAAATAAAAGCATTAATAAATTTAGTTAAACAAATTTTAAATATTGTGAATATTAAGTTTTACTTTTGTTGAGTCCATTTCTGTTGCCCTGTGGGATTTTTAGCTTATAAGGAGACTGTAGATTACTTTCGAACAAGACACTCTGCCTAAATCCCAAACGCATCCCTGATTATTCTGTGTGACTGGTAATACAGCACCATCTGCAATAGTCATCAAAACTTAAGGAGAAGGAAGAGAGTAACTTCTGTTAGTCAAAGACTGGAGCCCCATGTTCTGAGAAAGCTCTGATGAATGATGAAATAACCTTAAAACTTTTTATGGCAAAATTCACCTGAAAAAAAATCAAAATTACATTTTTTTCCTCAAATCTTACCATATAAAAAAAGAAAATTCTAATTCCATCTAAAATGTATCGATCTAAAACTGTAGATAGTCTGAAAACTAGTAATTTGCATATTCTTATTATTTGGAAATTTATTCCAACTTTTGTGTAAACAAAATATATGGGAACATATAATATATATTTTTTGAATTCAGCTTTTAAAGATATTGCGCTTTAAGGCTGTTTTCGGTCAATGTTAAAGGATAGGGATCAAACGGGAAGCACATTTGCCGGCAGGAAAAAGCTCCAATAATAAAAAAAATTTCTATGGGTATAAAAAAAATTATTGTTTAGAGGATAGTGTTCTTTGAATTTTGATTTTTGAAAAAAATACGCAGTTTTCAGCATTATTGCAAAATGAAATTGGAGTTTTCTATGTTAAAGTATAGGAAGTGAAAACGCAAAGCACATTTTAATAGAAAAAAATTGATTTTTTTGAGTAGAATTAAATAGTATATAAGAAAGCATGCTTCCCTCTTTTGACTGGTGTAGCCATAATTAAGTTTTATGTTTTTATTAATGAACTTTTTTAAAATTTTAAGTTCATTCTGAATTATTTTTGGCGTAGTTAGGACTATCTCAAAAAGATGGCGCCACCATCGTTTTGTAACACGAATTTTACTTGGCTACAAATACTTAATTTTGGCGATAAATTTCTGCAATATAGTCGCCAGCTGAAATTATGGTAACTTGCAAGTTGTGACAAATAGTGTGGAAAATAAAGAATATTTATGATGTACCACACACACTGAGATTTAACATCTCAAACCTGATGAACTTTCCTATTTAGGAATGTTTTTAACATTTTCTGCATGTGTGCTTTAAAAGTTTAATTTATATACATAATTTATAATTATGTTGCTTAGATTTTTTTTTTTTTTTTTTTTGCCTGTTATTGATGAAATGCATATAAAAATATCTAAATTCTGTGAAGCGACTGAATGAAAAATTGAAAGTATACTTATTTTATACTTGACCGAAAGTTATGAATTGACTAAAGAATACAAATTACTACTCCTTGAAGCTCACAATTTAAAATTTTAATCTAATTATTGTAATGCAATTATTATTATTTTTTAACTAACAAAAATTTGAATCGATTTTATATTTAACGTACAATTTTACCATTAAACCATTGGAACAATCTTGTTGCAACAAACCAAATCTTGTTTTCTAATTAAATTAGCAGAAACTTATTTTTTCAATTAATTTTCTCCAATTCTAAGCTGTACCCCAAATTCTCAGGCCGTTTTTGTGGGAAAAAATTAAAAATAGTGTAAAATATGTTATTGAGATATGATATATTTACGAAATAAAAAGTGGCTGCGGTAGCCTAATGGTTATGTAACAGAATCGTGGCTGCCGTGTCATGAGTTCTAGCCTAGTACCGCTCAAGACCCGCCATATAGGGGAGCTTAATCTGTCTAGAACTCAGATGTCCTCCTGTTGGTGTGATGTGGCAGTCAGGAGAGGGGTGGTAGCTCAGGTGTCGTCCTCGTCACTTGATCATAGTTCAAAATTACGAGGTCTGTCTCCAAGAGCCCTCGAGTATAACTGATCAGTACGACGTTAATATTCACTTAACGAAATAAAAAAAAATAATGGTGAATTAATAAGAAATGAGTAATTAATTTATTATTTATTAAAAACTTTTAAAAATAAACGAGAACCAGTAACTTTTCTATCCGACAGTATCTTGTCCAATTTCCCCCCCCCCCCCGGTGAATTTTTCAGTCTTCGATTCTAAGCAGCACCCAATTTTTAGTAGCATAAGGGAAGTAGTGCGACTTAGAGTCAAATAAATATGGCAATATCGTAATTTTAAAGTTTTTGTATCTTTAAGTTTGCCTTTTTTTCTATTAAAAATTACTGTCTCTGACATTTTCTATCATTGAACATTTTCAATAACCTGTTCTTGTGACTAAATGTTTAATATAATAGTCTCTGTGTGTGATTCTAAATTTGATATGTGCAAAATGTATTCCGCAAAAGAAATCAAAGTTTATTCAAAATATGTCCATTTTATTTAAATATATGATAAAAAATTTTAAGTAGTACATCTTTTATATAACTTTTTATGAAAAAGAAATATGTGAGGCATTACCGTATGAACAGATATTTGCTGCTCATTGGAGTTTTTCTTTTAGTACTATAGTTAAGATATTGATTTTCATTACTAGTTTGTTTTTAAATTATAAAACAAAGCATTCACACACACAACACAGATCAGCTGAATAAACTTTAAAAAAATTATTAAAACTTGATTTTTTAAATATTTAAACGGTGTTTTAATTTTTTACATCAAATATATATAATTTTCAATTTTGGAAGACTTTTAAAATGAATGGTTTATTTATAAACGAAGTGAAAATGTAATTGTAATAATAATAATGTTTGCTTTTTAATCTCGCAATTGCGAATCGAATTGCTCGATTTTCAAATGTTAAGAAGTTTTACATTTCTTAACTTTTCCAGTAATCATTTGCTCAGAGAAGTTCATAATCAGTTATGAACTTTTACACCTTGGAGGGGGGGGATGTTTCTATCCACTAGAAAACTTGTCGATCTAATTATTACAAAGCTATTTACCATATATTATTGTTTTAAGACAATCTGTTACTCAGTATAATTACTATGTGATAAATTACTTTGATGATGTCAATATCTCATGGGAATTTCACTTCGGATTTGACCAGAAAACACTTGTTTCTCGATGTCTTTATGAAAGAAAAATACAAAAAAGGGGAGAAAAAGGAAACTTTTATTGCTGTGTACTGAAACAGATAAGAGGGGAAGAAGCGGTAGGAAGATGTGTGAGGGGGGTCTCAACTTTCCGTGCTTTTTGAGGTCTTCTAATTGGATGGTGTTGAATAATTATTCTGACTGAAGTAAAATACGTTGCTCGTCTTAGTCACTTTGAAATTTAGAGTAGGAACCTTTATACTTCTTATACGACTTATTTCACAACTCATCAACTCACATGATGTTATTGCTATTTATAAATTATATAAAAGTGCATATTATTAGAACATGTAAGAACAATCATTACTTAACATAGAAATTTACTTCTTACTTTGTAGAATAGTGAATAAATAAGAATTATTTGACAAGAAATGTTTTATATATCAGTGAAAAAGAAACCAACATTTTTTACTATTTGATACTTTTTGATTGATGATTGTTATGCTTCTTCCAAAATAATAAGATTGAAATTTTGACACATGTTAGGAATATTATTTTTTGTGAGAGAAGGGATAAAAGAATAAAAACAAAATTCTCCCCAAAAGACACCATACTCACCAATTACATAGAATTATTTTTACATGAATTCATAGCAAATTATGAAGATTTATTTGTAAATTATATGCCAGCTTAATTCTGGAAAATACAACATATAATTTTTTATGGTACTATATTTATTCGATAAGAGTAAAATTGCTTCATACTATTAGTCCACTTTTAATACAACAGTTTGAAACATGAAACTTAATTTTTCACTACTGTATATCTACCTTTTCTTCTGTTTCGTTCTCCTCAGCATTCATATAGTGCAGTGGTCTTCAAACTGTGTTTTACGGAACCCATGGGCTCTCAAGGTTACCCAAGTCACAATAAACAATCGAAAAGGAGATTATAAATGTGTATGTAAAATGGATTGAAGTTTGTATAACTACAAGTATCTTTTATAAAAAGCTCATTTCATCATTAAACTTTAAAATTCTATTTGTACTCTGTTTGTAGTTCTATTTATAAATCTTTCGAGAGCTTAAATGCTCTTCTGTTGGTGTGATGTGGTAGTTAGGAGAGAGGATACTAGCTCAGGTGTCGTCCTCGTCACTTGACCATGGTTCAAAATTACTGTCTGCAGTGCCGGTTTAAGCTCATTTCGATGCCTGGGAGTAGAAGATCCACAGATACTCTTTGCTCTGGAGAAGCCTAATTTATAACTAGAAAACCTGTTTAAGTCCAGCCTATCCGGTCTTCCCGGCCCAGGGCGCCCGCCCCAAGTGC
>BMAO01015871.1:235356-273504 GCA_019973975.1 Trichonephila clavata
ATAGAGAAATTATTTACCTATAACGTTTTTTCCCCAAGAAAAACGCTAAAAGCTGCAAAATTTTGTTCAGATGAAAACGATAAAACTTCCGACTAGAAAATGAGGCTCGCAGGTGTTCCTCATAGCCCAAACAAACCCAATCTATACCATCGACTGCTGGAGATTTCCAATCGCGTAATGACGAAAACTAATTACAACATGGCTAGGGAGCCTACGAGGACCATAAATTGTGGGTTGTTTTTTTCCGCGCAATTTCATTTTTGGGATTTCCAGATCGTGAAAACTGCCACACTTTGCGGGGATCTTCAGTGGTACCAAGGTTCTAGTTCACGACTATGACCATCGGTTCCCGTGACCATGAAATAAGTTCCGAATAATATCATTTAAAACAAAAAAAAATCAATCTTGCCTCACAGTGGGATCAGTGATAAAGATAAGTTTAATAAAATAAGCTTACTTAAATATGAACAGGATTTTTTTTGTTTTAGATGTTTACATGTTAGTAAAAATTAATCAATTAAGAATATTTTGTTGTGAAATGTTACACAGTTTTACACGAGATAGCGTATTTTAGGAGTTTAGCTACCATTTTTATAGAAGGGATACCTGAATTTTTTTGAGAAATAATTCTAAAAAGGAGTAAATATGATTTGAATTGATTAATTGATCTTACATAAATCCTTTGTCGTACCATAACAAAATTAATGAACGACAGCCCTTCCCGGCAATACATTTTGAATGGAATTTTCAACTAAAAGCAATTTTTTAAGCTATTTCTAACGGTTTTATTCAAAAACGAATGACGTGCCTTTCAATTCAAATGAACTAACAAACGTCTTTTCATTGCTCAAAATGCTGTAGTTTAAACTGCTTCACTGCACAAATATTCTTTCAGATAAGTATTTCTAATATTTGACTTTTAGGAAAAGTAAGCTATTATATTTTTTGTTTGTTGTGTTTGTTTTTTTTTTTTTTTTTTTTTTTTTTTTTTTTTTTTTTTTTTTTTGTGGTTTGTTTTGTGTGTGTGTGTGTGTGTTGTTGGTATTAAAAATACATATTTCCATGTTCACTGAGAAATTAAACTCGAAAATTTCTAAAGATTAATTAGTTCTAGAAACTTATTTAATGTTCTTTTCACGCCAGAGTAAATATTTTTGTATTTTTCAGAGTTTTCAATAAAAAAATATTTTCATAAATACTTATGAGTGATTTTTCAAGAATGGTAGTTTTATAAAAACGAGTAGGCTTTATATAAAACGGACTTAAAAAGGTAGGTACCTTAGTAAAAACAGTAAATGTAAAATATTTCGACATAAATACATAAAAATAGTAATATCTAAATGAAACTTATTAAGAATTGTCTATATATTATATATAACTTTTCCGGTTTCAAATCACTGAATTCTCTTTTGGAGTCTTAAAAGTTTCATTTATCGAAATTGAGCATTTAAAAATATATTCAGCTTAAAAATTTATTAAATTTTCATTTTTCTTTCCTATAATTAATAAAATGATGCAACATCATCTCCAGGTCTAAATATCGGTAGACAACACAATGAAATTTAGTAATTCAAAAGTAGGAAACTTTTTGTTACTCGCATTTTGAGTTGCGTTATTAGATTTGTTATATATTTATTTATAGTGCATTTACCAATCCTATCCATTATTTAAAAATTCCTGTTATTTTTTCCAGCATTTTACACACAAAAAAAATAATCATTACATACAAAATATCACATTATATGCTTATGATCCTAAGTGATAGGAAATGAATCTTAAAAAAAGTCATATATCCGTGAAAAAAGACTTGTATATGGAGAGCGTAGCACAAAGACAGAAAGGACAGAAAGGACCAGATGCACGAAATTTTACACTATGTACGTGATTATTGTGTGCTTTATAAGCGATTTTTCCCATAGGCTCTCTTTAGAATTTTTTGATAAATGTCGAAGCATTTGTTTGTATACTTTGCAGTCTAGCCCTCAAATGACGATTAGAATTCTTGCACTATCCGAGAGACTCGATTAACTTTACGAAGACTAACAATGTCTTTGAGTGTAAAAGATACTGCTAAAATGCAACACCATAAAGGATGCATCTAGGCTGTATAAAATTTTCACTGTATATGTACAGCTGGGATATGTAAATTATTAGTATGTTATCGCAAATGCACATTAAGGATTCTTGTAGTGCCACCAGCCAACGTTACATAAAGAGAAAACAGAACACCGTTTTGAAGTATGAATTAAATTTTCGTGCGAGCATTAAGTTAATAGCTACAACAGGCCTTGAATAAGAATGCAAATGTTATTTAAGTCCAGTTCTGAGTTCAATAGAGAATGCGGATTACCCTTTAAAGAAATTGATGATCGTGCAGGTTGTAACTAAACCACTGTGATCCAAGCTATAATCGATGAATGTAGCGACGGGAATAAACAACTGACCCAAGGGTCGGCAACCTTTTAGCTGTGGAGTGCCAAACCAATCTACGAAGATGATTCAGTGAGCCTTTCAATGGGATATTCTTGAAACAATTCGATTCCCGTAATAAGGCATGCAGAATTGGAAAATAGAGGTTAATAATTTATATTTACAGTTTTATTATGTATTAATTTTGTATCATGTAAAGATATTTATTAACATAAAAATAAACAGCATAAAATATAACTATTTCTTCAACAAAAACTATAAAGTTAAAATTGTACAGATGTTATGTATGTTTAAACATATTTATTAAAATAAGAAATAAACAACGTAAAATATAAGTATTTCCTTTCATTATAGTTAATTAAAAATTTTAATGCAAACCTAGTGCTTACACCGCTCTACTTTCATGTAGCAAAATCAAGGGTATAATGCGGGACTTTCAATTGGACACGATTATGAACATTCATTGCCTATAAGGCCTGCAATAGCATTCAATAATTTACAAAATAGCTAAAAATTTATATTTAGAGTTATCTTAGAGATTTTTTCGTAATTCCGTAAATGTCCAAAATTCTGAAGTGTTTGTCAAACAAGGTCCATTAAATATTTATCAACTTCCATCCATTCAAACATTGAAAAATGTGTAGAGTAGTGCATATTGCCACAGAAAATTCTACCCCCATGCCACTTGCGGCACTCATGCCATAGGTTTCCCACTCTCGGACTAACCCATCGTATTAGCATTATTGCACCATTTCATGTAACGACAGGAATATAGAACGCATTGTAATGGTTCCTCACTCTGTCTCTTTAGGAACCATATCACAAAAAATCAGTAGTGTTGCATTACAATCGATATTCCCACAGTAATATATTCACGTACCATTCGTTTGCAACACAGTAGATTTTTGAAGTCATTTGTTACACAATTTTCAGCAATACGTTCATTTCTGAGATTACCCTTTTGACTCAAAACTACAGGTTTATATCTGAAGTGATGCATTGAAAGATGAACATAGACAATCGAATGACATTAGATCGTCTTTACAGAAGAACCACTCTCCTTTTTGCAGCACCACTACGATCGTATAAAAGTCTTGAGACACCACAGAGAGAAATTCTTTAACTATTACCATATGAAATCCATATTGGTTCTGTATAAGGTGTTTGTCCTGGAGTGCTACCAGATTCCACTTCCGCACACAGTTGTACGCATTCCAATTACAATGATCAGCTAACTCTGATCTCTATATCTGAAGACTTAGGGCCTGTTGTCCTCTTAAACTTCAGAAATTTCCTGGATCACATTCCTACAGAACAATGCACAATCACACGTGTGGTACACAATGTTTAAAACTTCATCCACCAGACTTCAAGGCTATCATGGCTTGCTTGTTCTACCGATGTACCGTCTATCAAGTTTGGTTTATGATTTGGACAGCGACGGATACGGTATCATCACCACCTGTAAGATCAGATAAACTGTGAAGAAATTCGGAGACAGTGTGGATTGTTGTACTCGAACATATAAACATCGGTAATAGCGGTTGTTGCCTACAGAGGCAATAGCAATTAATGCTGATTTTATTGTATTTTTCCATTGACAAAATGTTGCATTTTCAATGATTATAATTTTTGTACTTTTTGAGTTAACTATGGAATAAATTTGACTTAGGCTCTGCTTTTTATATATTCTATTTTGTTTGACCATTAGCGTATTTAGTCGGTATGGGGAAAATATTTAGTTAAATTTAAAAATCTACAATTGCCAAATTTTTAATCATTCTATCCAGAAATCTATCGATGCAAATGACATAGTATTCACACGCTATAGATTAAGCAGTTAAACTTTAATTTCTTTAAAAAATCAGTGAGTATTTTTCGGTGTTTTTCCATTTTTTCTCCGGAAGATTACCTTCCCCCTATATATTATGTCAAGCACACATGTTACGTTAAATATCACAATTTATCTTTACATCAGATATTAATATTAAAAAAGATTAAAAACACTTATTTTACCAACAGTAATGGGTATAAATAAAATTTAATAAATAAAAGTCAATAAATAAATTTTTTTTATTACGTTTTTTATTTTATTTTTTTAATTTTGGAATTCAGAGTTTGTGGATCGCTTTCTGGAAATCAAGTCGCATTTATAACTCGAGAATGAACAAATTATCAAATGCTACATTATTTTAACTAAGAATTAAATTATGGTATGAATGTATACTTACATTCCCCGTGATTCTATCGTACATTCAACTTTAATACAATTGAACTCTGACATATATAATAATAGTATGCTTAATGATAGTAGAACATTTTTATATACAAACTACCTCAAAATTCCTTTGAAAGAACCAACCAAAAAGGTAACTCCTCTGGTGTTGTTGGCCTTTGTGAACTATATTTTTCCAACTTACACCAACTTTATACGTGACAAATTTTTAAAATGCTCTTTTATTTTTAGTATAATCTTAAGAATTTTTTTTAAAAATTATAAATTATGTTTTATTGAAAGGGACTTTTAGATACTAAACCCTTTCTTTTGCATGGTCACTTTTTTCGCTCGAAAACGTATCTTATGGGAAATGTTTAATTAAGCCAAGAGGCCATGGGAGTTGCTGAGAGACTAGCCCTTAACACCTCCCTAGCTGATATGATTGATGAAGTGTGGCATAGACTTGAAGCAGCATGGAATGAGTTGCCCGTTTCTGTGTCATCCAAGTCCAGTTCGACTGCATACCTAACCGGGTAAAGGTCATTTTAGCTGCCATGGGTTGCAGTTGTTTCTACTAATTTTGCATCCCTCCCCAATCCTTTTGCAAATTTAATCGTTTTGTTTTCACGCCATACTTACATTAAATATCTTTTTTGTATTCGCTTTCCTTCATGGTGTTGCAGTTTTAATTGCAAGCAGTGTAAAATATTGAAGATTTTATTTGCTAATTGATTAATTGCTTGACTTTTTATTAGTGTTGCGCATAGAACTAAGGTGAGGGCTACTGGCAATGGACCTCATAAGTTTAAATTTTGTTCAAGCAGTGATGACGACATCTGACACTCCACTCTTAATTTATCAATCAAGGTATAAAGTTTATTCTAGAAGTATTCAACCTCTTAGATTTTTTGAATAGCATTAAATTAAGTTGAATTATTTAAAACAGGACACACATAATGTGCTGTATAATGTATCTGATCAGCTAGTGCGAACTTCATTAACTAGTAAAGTTTTCAATGTAAAAGCATAGTACAAGATATCAGCGTAAAGTTAGTGAGATGTTTTACATAGATTTTGAGACATTTATATTCTCCGATATTTGATTCAATAGAAGTAATCACACATATCAATGAGTTCTCAATACTCTCATTAGGAATTTTGATTCAAGTTTTACTTCTCCAGGGTTTCCTTCTTGATAATAGCTGCTCACAATTTTTATTAATAATATCTTCTTTGTTCAATTATGATATTATGAACAAATCTTTGTTCATTATATTATATATAGCCTAAGAGCCTAAATACATTAAGTTCATGGTACTGATCTGTTAACTTTTTCTCTTTGAAGACATATTATTAACTTATTTTAATGAGCAGTCAATTATACTAAAAATTTATAACTTTACTCATCAATTTCATTCGTTTTTAATTCCATAAAAGACAGAGTTTTACTAAACAAATCAGAAATTCTTTCAATATTTATTTTAGTTTTATCATTTTATTTTTGAAACTTAAGTAATTCTGGAATATACATCTTCATTTATTAAAAAATAATTCCTGAAATTGGCCGAGATTCAATTTCTTAGACCGAATGAAATGTAGTCTTGACGACATTCTGCATGACGTTATTCATCTAAAAAGCTTTTATTTGTAGTTTTGGGTGTACTAAGCTTTTATATTTTCTCATATGAAAATTTTGAAAGACATTTCGTCATTTTCTGTTAATTTTACAAGTTTTTCTCTATTATATAGCCTTGACGTTATCAACGATTGTACCACATAATTCCCAACTGACGAAGGAAATCCTTTTGATTTATTTTTCAATGTTTCAAATAAATAGCTTGATTTATTTGTGTCTTTAATGGCACTAAAGAAGTAATTCCTTCGATTATGTTATGTTTCCTACCAAATCCTTTAATAAAAATTGTCCATTAAATTATATTAATAGCATCTGTACTTTTGATTTGTATCATGAGGTTTGAAATTAATAGCTCTATTAGCCAAGAGTTCTCAATTGATTTTACTATATCATCTATTTGTCTGTCTATTATCAAGTTATATAGCTGAGTTTAAAAGAGAAAATCTTTTTTTTATCAAGGGAAATTATATTGTTATGCTTGTATGCTTCCACTCCTTTGTATTACAAAGTAAATACAAACAGCATACTTTTTGATTATTTAACACTTCACTACCAAATAAAAGTCAAAAAATCTAGAAAAAATAATTCATATAAATTAAGGTCTAACTATACTTCTGACTTTTAAGTAACTCATAAAATATATGGCATTTAAAAAGATAGGCAGGAAGAAATACCCTGGTAGATAAAACGTAAAGGCAAAGAACAAATACCCATGTAGCGTGAAACCAGTTATTGTTGAATGCCGTTCTTACAGATGTGGTATTGTCAAAACGTACACTAAATCAAAGATTTACTTTGAAATGAGGTATAAAACATGTATTGTCAGTGAACCATGTACATGTTGACCCAAACATAAAACTGTACAAATTATGAAAGAATATAGCACAAACACTCTTAAAATACGTATAAAATGCATGCCCATTGGGAAGTCCGATTCATTTCTTAACACTTCGGGATATACTATATGACCACTGTAAACTAGTAATTAATGTCACAAACTCGTAACTGGAATGTCACGGGTTCGATTCCTGGTGCCACTGAAGAACCACTGTGTAGAGAAGTCCGATGCACATTAAATCTGTCGAGACTCAATGCTCTCCATTTAGTGTGGTGTGGTAGTTAGGAGAGGGGGTGCCATCTCAGGTATAGTATTCGTCGCTTGAATGAGGTCTAAAATACATTGTCCATCCACAATAGTCCCAGTATTGCTTTATAGTTTGACATTAATATAACTCTCACTCACTTGGGATATACAACTATCACCCTCATTTAAGAAGTGCTGAAGCAAGCTTTCTCCTTTCTCTTTCAGCGCTTGGATGAGGATGTTATTCGTTGAAAGCAAGCATCAAACGCAAGTCACTCACTCTTAGTCATTCCAAACATTTTTAATTGGATATAAATGCTCTGGGTAGAATAGACGTTGTATTTTCCTCAACGTTTAGACAGCCTTTGACTGCCCCTGTGTGATAACATGACCCGTTGTCGGCTGTAAAAAGGAATGCAACAAGGAAAGCAGCTTAAGTAGCTTAAAGTATCTTAAAGGAAAGAGGAACTTAAAATAGTAGAAATTCACTAATGCGCTGATTAGCGAGCATAATCTTTGCTAGTATCAAATATGGTGACATGCGGTTATTTACCTTGTTGCCAGCTAATACCATTATATTATAAATATCCTTATAAATTGTTCCTTTTCATTGATATTTGGGAGTCGATGCATTTTATGACACTCATCCTAGAACAATTGCATCTGCATCTGAAAAAGCACACATAACTCTCTAATTCTTCTCAGTCTAATTTCTATGTGATCGATATCATGCAAACGGGTGCTACACTACTTTATTGTCAGTGGAATATACACAACTCGTCTTTGGGCAAATAATGCTGCTTGCGATAAGCAGCATTAGTATTCCACGATTTCTGAGTACCAGTAGAAGCACAAAATTAATGTGGCAATTGAAGGCTCCTCTTTGCAATTTGAACGGTATATCTGTCATCCGCAAGCATAGCAATGTAATGACCTATCAGCTTGACCCTTCTACATATTCCACTGTGTGCTTGAAATAATGCCCAATGTCTGAAACAACACTTCTTCACCTTTATTTGTAATCTGTCATTATTATTGCTTGGCCTGCATTCCCTTTTTTGTAACTCATGTTCTTCGTGAAAGATCATCTACATGATGTCTGCTGAAAAATTTCAATTTCCCAATCGCCATCTTTTTCCATCAATCAAAGTGCTGTTTTGGCTAATGCTGCCTACGCACACCGCAAACCTTTATTCCTTTTCACCGCTGTCTAAGATTTCCGATTTCCTTGCCTTTTTCCTTCACTGGAATTTCCGGAAAATTCCGCGAACATAACAGTCGTTTTTGAAAATGTATCATAATTTAGAAAAAATCTAGAAATTAGTACTTTTAATTTTTCTCAATTACTTAAATTAAACATATTCATTAGCGCTTTTATATAATGAGCTACAAACTTCAAATAAAATATACAAATTGTTTATTTTTAAGTATTACTTAAGAAAACATCAACAACCTGCTTTTATTACTCAGCCTGGCTCTTAGCTTTCTCATGAACTACCAAGTAGCAGAAAATCTGCCCTCTAAACTTCAGCTGATGTTGAAGAAATTGTTTTCAAAGTCTCACGTAGTTTTATATCTAGAGATCGATTTTGTGTTGGGTCAAATAACTAAAATTCTTGTTTCACTATCTTGCTCAAGCTAGAAGTCTTACTAGTTGAATAACGTAGGATGTTCGTTTTTGAGTGGATCAGTTTTTCTAATTTTTCATCCAACATTAAAAATTTATTTTCCAGTTTCCGTGCTTCCTTCTAAACGTGAAATTTAAGATAGTTATTCGTCTTCCTCGCAAAACGTCCTTGTGAAAACTATTTTAACTTGTTGAATCGAAAAGTTTTTATTTGGTAAACATAAAACAACAAAAATAACTACATTAGAATAATATTTCTTTCTTAAATTTAATTACTAAACTAACATTGCGTCTCTCATTAATTACTTGAACCAGAGAACATTTCATATTTATTACAAGTTCTGAATTCTGTTGGTTCAATTCTCCAATACCAAAAACGAATATCCTTTCAACAGCTACCAAAGCTGCATTTTGACTACATAGTTTGTCTAAGACTGCTTTTTCTGGCTTCAAGCCTGCTGCAGTTGCAGTCAGAGGCTCAAGTTTTACAATAGCCAAACATTGTAGTTCTTTAACATTAATAAATTCTGATTTTACCTCTAGAACACTTTAATTAATTCTGAAAATCTACTTCAGCGTTTTCTAGTGTCTAAACAAATTTTCTTTTAACAGCCAAACACCGCTTTAACATGGTTTTGTAAAGTATCGTTCTTGAAAGGCGAGTTTCTGAATAATTTTGTGATACTTCACATCTTTTTTATAGTTTTATTTTACATTAGTCCTAGAATTTTTTTTACACAAGCAATATGAAAAATAACATATATTGCTGCATTGCCTTTAAATTATAATTAAAACGCTTTGTCTAAATCTTCAATTAGTTCCTCACTTAGCAGCAATGCATACTTTTTCATACCATATATTTTCTAATCTCAAAAGAGTTCTTTCTCTTCAAACCATTCTTTTCCTATAAAATACATTACACGGGCCAGAAATATAACTTGAAGATAACATAGGTGGTATTAACAGCTCGTTATTTTTAAACTTTACCACGAGTAATTACACCACCAGTAATACACGCAATTATACCCTTTTCAGTTGGGATTCCCTTACTTTAACTTTACTGCAGCGTTTCTCAAACTGGGGGAAGCGATTCCTTACGTGGGTGGCGCGAGTATATTGAAAAGTTGAAAATAACATATTTAAAATAATTATAAATTTACTGAAAGGAAGCAAAATAAAATACATTCTGATATAATAAAAAAATACAATTCACACTGATATAATATACTTATAAATGTATCAATACTGTACAAAGTGTTTGATAATTAGTTTATCAGTGCTAAATTAATAACAAGTTTAGTAATTACTAGTGTCTCTAATGGATCTTGTCATATTCAAATTTTAATACTTATCTTGATAATTTGTGCGGTTTATTTTTGAAGTAGTATTGTACAAAGACGAAATTATTAATTATTTTAATCCATCAATGAGTTTTCAAAGATCATTAACTGAAATACTATACAATCAAACATTACTTTGTTTTGTTTTATTCTTCCGAATGCACGTTTTATTTAAATGGAATAATTACTATATAAGAAAGAAAGCTCTGTTTTCGAGGACATTATAAAATCCAGGAGATATTAGCTATCCAAATAGGGTTGGGAGCATTCCTTCAGTCTGATCATAGTCAAATGATCCTTATAATTTTGAGCCATGGCCGAGTGAGTGAATATTAACGTCGCACTACTCAGCTGCACGAGGACTTTTGACGACGAACCCCTCGTAATTTTTAACCATGGTCAAGTGACGAGGAACGCACCTGAGCTATAGTTAATCAGTTCTCAGTGAAAGAAGTGGTAAAGATGGAATCACCCCAAAAGCACAAATTTAAGCTCCCCGAAATTGAATTAAGAAGTTTAGAGAAGATGTTAAAGAAATTTTAATCTCTTATGCAAACAATAGTGCCTGAATCGAAAGCAACTAGGGTGCTTGAGAATTTTCGGGCTACATCGAATAATTACTCTCTCGCTCAACTCCAAGATAGATTTAGAAACGAAGATTTGTTTGTCCAAATTTGTATGAGAAACCTATTATCAATGGTAATAATGAAGAATATGTTTTTCAGCTGTTCTATGACAGATTTGGACGACTGTAGAGTCCAAAAGAGCTTTCCAGAGACTAGGTCGAAATCAAGAAAAATACAAATATTTCCTAAGCACGTTTGTAAATTTATCTGCCTGGAGAGATCCTTATCGCATGGGAGAGGCACAGAAATTTGAAAGAAGCTTCAGAGGGACAATATTCTTGAAACGCTAAACTTTCTAAATCAAGGAGTTTGGGGCGAACAAGTAGTAGATATTGCCCGTTCAGGTTTTACGTTATGTTCCAATCAATGAAAGAAACTGTTAATACGAAATCTGATTATCCCAAGGCGGCTGTACTGATAAACATTTATGATAGAAGCGGCTCAGAGAGAGGTAAGCGAAAACTTTTGTATTTTTTGCGATAAAACATTCCTCGAGGAATTGTTTTGAAGATAGAAATAAGGATTTGAGGGGGGGGGAGAGAAATATTTTATTAAAAAAATATTATTTTTTAAACATTTTTCTAAATTTTGTAAAGTTAAGAATAAATGTCTTAATCCTAGGGAAAATAATCATAGGAACATATTCACTGTAATTGAAGCTAACTCTTTATCTATCAACTGCAGTGCAGAAACGGTGTATTTAATACCTTTATAAAATCAGGCGAAACTAAAGACGAAGAAGAAATTACATTAAACCTGTCTCGACGGGTGTTTCATATATACACCAGTCTCAAACCAACTTTGGGGGGCGGCAGGTCGTTCAATGCATTTTTCAGTGCGGGCGGGCAAACCTGTAGAATCAGTACGAAACGCTATTTACCAGTGCATCACCTGGCTGCTGTTGACAGTTGAGAAGGATTCACATGTGACAGACCCGTCTCTACTATTATTTTCGCTAATCAGTGCGTCGTCGAGAAAAAGTTAAGAGCACTAATTGGTATAGGATTTTACTATACCTATGTGACAACACAAGCAATAGAGAAGCTAGGCATTAAATCTAATTAAAAAGTTAAGTTTGGACACATCTTAATCAGCAGGAGAAAAACGAAACCTTAACTTCATAACATATTCAAATTGGAAGTTTCATCCCTTGAATATTCAATATCTTTTTTAATACATTTTTCGTAGATCGGAAGATATGTGGCAGCATTTCAGAGTTGAATGACCCTACCCTCATTAGTGAGATAAAGCAAAAAAGGAATTCTTAGCTGATTTGAAGAGCAGCACTTGTTAAATCAATTTATTGCAGGGTGCAGATGTAATCAGAAGATTATTTATGAATGAATTCGTCTAACGAAACTCTGGGTCATTTTTAATAAAGACGAGTTTGAAATACGCGAGGGAAAAAGAAAATATCGGAAAGTTGTAGCGTAAATAAGGATACGGTTTCGAGTGTTATTTCTTCATATATTAAAAATTCACCGATAAGCAACTTATGAGACCTTGAAACGATATTAATGATCCAATTGAGAAAATAAATAAAAATAAAGACCAGTTGTAAGTATTTTAGGATTTCCAAAACAGTTTAAAAGTTTTGCATAGTGAGAAATGTGCCAATTTTCTTTACATTTCAGATAAAACGCTAATGAATTGCTTTCGAGTAGGAAACTGACCTTAAAAATGCGTGCGAACTGATGTGTCGAGCGCATAAAACACAGTTGGGTCTTCTTGAT
Organism: Trichonephila clavata; assembly: GCA_019973975.1. Taxonomy (NCBI): domain Eukaryota; kingdom Metazoa; phylum Arthropoda; class Arachnida; order Araneae; family Nephilidae; genus Trichonephila; species Trichonephila clavata. The sequence goes on from BMAO01015871.1 coordinate 248,051, forward strand.
GATTATAAGGCGATATTTGATGAATGGGAGGATTTAAAAATAGAAAAAGTTAAAAGAGTTCTCTCTGATTGTAAAACCAAACTTCTCATTTTTTGCCGCATCTGCCAGCTGTAAGAAAAGGTATTGCTTCTAGAAAAATCAATCCAATCTTTGACACGTCTGTTCGTGAAGCTGGAAAGAGTTCTTTAAACGATTTACTATAACAGACCCAAATTTGATTAAACCAATACCAGATATTATACATAGATTTAGAAGTTATCCTGTTGGTATTTCTGCAGACATTGTGAAAAAATTTTCTTCAGTTATGTATTACTCCAGAGCACCAAGATTTTTTTATGATTCTCTTATCCTAAGGAAGATAAAAAAATTGTTTATCGACATTACCGGCTGGTTTTGGGGTTTTGTCATTGAGTTCTTTCTTGTTGGACATGGCATTGTCACAATTGTTTGAACATGATCCGGCAGAATATTCAGATAAATCTAACAAATTTAAACTTTCGCTCTATATTGACAATTAGGTTACGAGAATGGCTGATGTCGGAGAAGAATTTATTGAAAGGCTTGGGAAATTTTATCTAGTGGTTGCTTTAATTTGTGAAACTGAAAAAGTAGCAAATTGTAATTTTGTTTCTAAGAGCAGTAGTGAGTTATTAAGCTATTAGAAATTTTATGGGGTTTTGATAATAGTACCTTAAAATATAATTTAAATTTAGTTAATTTTAAGGAGGACAAAATTTTACCAAAAACTGGTTTTGAGCACTGTCTAAAAGTTTTTTTTATCCAATTGGACTGTTGAGTTCAGCAGCCTTGCCTCCTAAGATTTTATTGCAATGATTTTTGGAGTTTAATTTTAATTTGGAGTTCTATTTTGCCAGAGTAAATCATCCATAACTCTTATATAAATGGGCTTAAGTGCTGAATGATAGGGAAATAAAATGCGTTATTTTGAAATTAACAATACACCTCAAATGCATGTTTTTGTTAACGCATGCAAAGAGGGACATGCATGATATGCATTTTTTCATTAATGAAACTTTCCTTGGGCTTAAATTTTTTCTTGTCTGAGCTGAGTCACGAGTAACTCCATTAAAATAGGTCTCAATCCCCAGATTAGAGGTTATGGCAAGTTGTATTGGTGCCAGATTGGCACATTCAGTGCAATAGACTCTTATTATCACAAACATGGAACTTTTTTGGAGTGATTCTACAGTAGCCCTGTTTTCTTTGAAGAATCAAGGGGGTTGGTTAGTCTTTGTATCTAATACTATTTGAGAAATAAAAACCCTTTTTCCTAGTAACAAGTCGCTTTACGTGCCCGGAAAAATGAATCTGACAGATTTAATTTCTCGTGGTTGTTCTCACAATCATTTAATTAAATAACGTTAGGAAGGGTCTTTTGTGGTTAGTTGAGTCCCCAGATACTTGACCCGTGAATTAATCAATGAATAATGAAACTTTTGAAATTTCTTCAAAAAGAAGAAAAATTAAATTATACTATTTAAATTTGTCTAAAAAGGGAAGTACCCTTGCACTCTAGGAAAATTTTCATTCAATTCTTTGATTGGTAGCTTGCGTCCTAAGATTTTGGGTATATCAATGAGATACCAATGAGAGAAAAAGGAGTAAACTAACTTTAGAGACGATAGAGAATGTTGAGATTCGACTCATTAAATTTGTTCAAGTTCAATACTTTCAAAATAATATCTATCTTATGGGAATTTAGAGAAGAAAATAATATTCTTTGTGTAAAAATTAGAATTATAGAACGCATAGATACTCCTTACTTTTTATCTTCAATCCTATTGCCTAATGATTGAATTTTCACAAAATGGCTTATCGAACATTTTCATGTACAAAATTATCAGACTGGAAGTCAATTGCTTTTGAGCGTAATACGTGATAAATATTGGATATTGGATGGAACAAGAACTGTTCGAAAAATATAGAATGCTTCTTTTAAATGCCATCAATTTAAAGTAAAACACGCATTGTTGATCTGATCTCCTTATTTGCTGATCGTGGGGAAGATGTAGCCTTATTTAAAGTAGTCAAAGTCAAATTATCCGGCCAATTATTCATAAAATGGGGTAATAAAATCATGAATGGTCATCTACACATGGGCCTTTTTTCAAGCAGTTCATTTTGAATTAATCTCGTTCCTTTCTTCTGACATCTGTCTGTTATCTTTTCGACGCTTTGTAGCCAGAAATGGCAGACCTCGAGTGATGTATTCCGACCCCGGAACTAATTTTTGGGCAATTGCTACGAATTAGTGACTATCGATTGGAGTGAAGTTTTGCGATATGCAGAAATACATCGCATAACCTAAAAATTTATACTTCCCACAGCAGCTTTTGGTGGGGTATCTTTTGATAAGGACTCCTGAGAACGCTAAAATATCTTCTCTAGAGAACCCTTGGCAAGATCATTTTCACATTTGAGGAGCTGATAACTACCTCATGTGAAAGCGAAAAAAAGTAGTCAATTCCCATCCTTTAACATATCAGTCCGAGGGTTTTCAGTACTTTACTCCGATAAATCCAACTATGTTTTTGTGTGATAGACCAACATTCAAAACAACATATTTGGATGTACAGGATCTGTTCTCAAAAGATTGAGATACAGATCTAAAGTAATACAAGAGCTAAGGAAACCGAATACCTTAACCAGTTGATTCAGCGACAAAGGTAAGATCCTATGTCCTCTAATATTCAATTAGGAGATATTGTTTTTAAAGGCGATGACGTGAAGAAGCGTCTTCAATCGCCTTTAGTGACGGTCATTGAATTAATACTGGGAAAAGATAGACTTGGAACAGTTTGGTTAAATACTCAACATTCTCCGTTAATACATCCCATTCAACGAGTAATCTCTCTTGAGGTTAACGGAAGTAATTTATCAAATTTTCTAATCCAGAAATATTAATCTGCCTACTAAACTCAAGTCTTTGAATTCTAATGTTGTAAATGTGAACCATCCTCAAGTGTCCAGATTTGATCGTGTCATAAGAAGAACTATAAGACTAAATTTAGGGACTCTAATGTTTTTCAGTAGCTATACAGCTCCACAAAAAAGGGAGGGTGTTAAGAAGGGCATCGTCCCACTCACCAATCAATGAGGAGATGATTGACATTATGTTTTAGTTTTTACTTCCTTGTAGTTAATCTTACTTGAAACGTGACAGCTTTAATTAATTTGTAACGTTTTGTGTCCGTAATTAAATGTACTTTTTGTATCTATGTGTTTGATTTTTAGTACAAATCTACAGCCATCCCAAGACATCGAATAAATAAGAACTTTTTTTTCTTTTTTTTTTCTGAACTTTGAAACTAATTTGTTTTAAATTTTGATTCGTTAAACAAATAATATTGCTTATAGATAAGTGTCATAACATTACCAGTATCTTCTTTCTTTCTTTTAAAGCAGGATAATGTCAGATCTCTTACTACTCGTCTTGTGGAGAACTTTCTTAAGCGTATGGAGAGGTCAACATGCTCTTCTGATCTTAATCCGTTTGAGCGTGTTTGGGACACACTTGGACGACGTGTTGCTGAAAGACTAAGAACAAGGTCTTCGAACCGGAACTGAACAGAAAACCAGAAAAAACCGTTATTTCGGTCGGAACGAAGACCGGACTTTATTTCGGTTCTATATACACTGCTGGCCACCGTAAATGCAACACCAAAAAAGACAAGAGATAGCACAACAAAATTTATTTTGTAGATAACATGTTGAACAAGTATCAAATGATTAAATTTATAGACTTCTGTGAAGTGTGGTTCCTGCCAGAATCAGTAGCCAGAGTAGCCGCCATTGTTGGAGATCACCGCTGCCACACGCCTCGGCATTGATTCAAAGAGACTTTGGAAGTGTTCTTGGGTACAGCAGACCAAGCATCTTCCACACGTTGCCAAAGTTGATCTGGTGTGGCAGCTGGGGGTGTAATCTGGGTCAATCTTTAAGCAACCATGAACTTCATGTTTTCTATCGGCGAAAGATCCGGAGAGTGAGCCGGCCATGGAAGCAATTCAATCTGGTGATTGACGAAGAACCTTTGGACAATGCGTGCCACGTGTGGTCGCGCATTATCCTGTTCAAATATGGCTGTGGCCAAGCCCTGAAGGTAAGGAAGGACAACTGGCTCCAACACCTCGGAGATGTAGCGCTGGCTGTTTAAAGTACCGGCAATGCGTTCTAGAGGAGTGCGAGAGTGATATCCAATACCGCCCCATACCATAATACCCGGTTCAGGACCAGTGCGGCGGTGCATAACGCAGCGGTTAAGCATCCTCTCTCCGCGGTGTTTTCAGACTCGAATCCGACCATCGTGGTGTTGTAGGTAGATGCGTGACTCGTCAGTAAAGACAACTTCATTCCATTCCGCCACCCACATCCTTCTTTCATCGCACCATTGGCGGCGGAGACGTCTGTGGTTCTACTTCAAGGGTAGACCAAGTAATGGACGTCTTGCGGACGGACCACTCTGCTGTAAACGGCGTCAAATGGTACGCGCAGACACTGAATGATGCGTTACAGACTCAATGTGCTGTGCTATGGTTCGTGATGAGACTGAGCGATCCGTCACTGCCATGCGCACAATTTGCCTGTCCTCAAGTGAAGTGGTGCACTGAGGTGGATGCGATTGACCACGTCGGTCCGTCATACCCTCCTGCATCCAACGATCACATATCCGCATTACAGTTGTTTGGTTTCGTCCAACACGACTACCTATTTCCCTGAAAGATAATCTGCAATCTCGGTAGGCCACTATCCTTCCTCTGTCGAAATCGGATACTTGATCAAAAGCTGATCGCTGTTTTCTACCAGACATAACTGATGGTTTTTTGAAAAACCACAAGAAAAACACAATCGCCAAACTTGAAATCTTCAAAATCTCCAAACCTTAAATAGCTCTTTGAGGTGGCGCCGCGGGCGGGCGTGATTTGTGTCTGCGCTGAAATTCTAATCATTTGCCTATCTCACCTACGCTAATGCATGTTGTAAATTTCATGTTATTTGTGGGCTTCTTTCAGGGTGTTGCATTTACGGTGACCAGCAGTGTATTTTCAGTCATTTTGTTACAGTAACCAACTTATCAAAATTTTCTAATTTAACTTCAACATATAAGTATCATCATTAGATGTACATTGTTTCTAGATTTCCTATTTTGATGTTCACTGGTATTTATCTATTTCAGTTTCACATGAAACTACTTGCAAAAGGCAGATTTAATTCAGTTGAATGAACAAGAAGTATGGATGTTTTTTTTAAGAAAAATATGAGGCTGAGTTATATTTTTTGCATCTCAGCATAACATCCTCCATGGATGTTTGTATAGACTCTTTAGATAGATAAACCAGAATCATGAACATAGTTGTTAAAGGCGGTTTTGACAATGGATAACAATGCTAATGCTTGCCGTTCTCTGCTCATCGCTAGTATTGTACATTTTAGTGAATTGTATCAATTCACGTAGTGTACCTATTAAAAAAATAAAAGCTTCTAAATTACGATAGAATTACATTTTTTGCTTATGATAGAATTATATTTTTAATGCAAATGATGCACAGCGAATAAAATTATTCATTCAAAACTGAACCGAAAACCGTTATTTTTGATGGATCGAAAACCAGAACTGAACTAATATATACATTTTTAGTTGAACCAGAACAAAAAAATTACGGTTCGAAATTCTGCTAAAAATTCCTGTTATTTCCCAAGTCTTGGAGATCGCACTTCATCAATAGTAGATCAGTATTCCTCAAAGTCTCATCGATAACCTCATCGCATCCATGCTAAATAGGTGTGAGGCTCTTTCATCAGTTCAGAGTGACCACACACCATATTAAACATCCTGTATCATTTCCAAACATAATCAGTTTTTTATCATTTACATGAAGCCAATTTATTGCCCGGAAGCAGCATTTCATATTCTTTACACATTCCAAAGAATTAAAATTTCCATACAATTATTTTTGTTGTTTTTTTCTGTATTGCGTTTTGTGCGCCTGTATTCTACATTTTATACCCATACATGGCTATGACGCAACAGTTTTTTCACTGTTTTGCTTGCTCTTTTAATATTTTTCAGCAGTGTACTTTTATAAAGCTGAATTACTAGCAGCTGTTTAGTCTCATGCAAATTATTCTTTGAAAAATATACGTTGATTGATGTATAACTTAAGCCAAATGAATCTAAATAATTAAGTTTGACCCCTTTCTGAATAATCTACATTAATAAAAAAGAAGTGTGCATATTTGCGTGCACTCTTTATTGTGCACTCTCTTCTTGTATTTTTGAATTATTACAAATGAAAAAATTAAGAACTTCTAATTGTAAGTTGTAAATATGACTTGCTTTTATCCTTAGAAACTTGTAAGTGGTTTAAACTGAACCGGTTAAGTTGAAAACTGAAAACCGTTTCTTCAAAAAAAGTCGTTTTTTGTATAAACCCTAATTAATACATCTTGTTTCTTCAAACAAGGTTAGTTACCTTATTTCAAATGTGCATAAATATTATCCGAAATAGATTTAGATAAATATTTACCCAACCCAAGAGAAATATTGTTTAAATATAGTGTTTAATTTTAAATGAAAATATTCGGGTTATTTTCCAGAGGTAAACAAAAGCTCTCTTTTAGCAAAGTTAACATAACTTTTCAGCAATTTAAGTGCAACATAGATTTCTGCTTTTTCAATTTGATTTTTCAAATAATCTTACTTTCGTAAGAGCAGATAAAAATACAATTTGGTAAATAAAAAATTGAAATATATATATTTGCCTCTTTAAAATGTGTACATTTTGATGTTCTCTTTAAATCAAATACAATTTAAAAACTGAAACTCTGCAAACATGAGTGCAAATACCATAAAAGGTATTAAAAAGAAACAATCTGTTTACCATTTCCTTCCATTTTTTTATTCATTTATTCCAGTTTCTTCCGTCTTATATTACGTTTCCAAGATAAATTATATAATGCTCAGAATTATTAAGATTTTTAATGTTAAATATGGCATTTTTGTAACTATTTAACTAATAATGCATAACAGTTTTATGAATTTTTTAATGAACTTTAATATCTAATTATTTTTGTAGGGAAAAGAAGATTTTTTTATACTTGAAATTTATATTTCATCTATAATTAATATCTCAACAGAATGAATCAAAAGCTTTGAGAGATTTTTTCTTATTTTTAAATTATAAAGAAAGATAAATATATTTGAGACTCGAAGCAAACAATAGTTAGAAATTGAGGCCCCTGTGAAATTTTGAATGAATTCAAAATTTTGCAAAGGATTCTTCATGAATATACTTCCAATCTTCTTTTGATTTATTAATAAATCTCTTAACATCATCCGTTTATTTTCAATTAAACTTCGTTGTCATAAAGGTTATATTTTAATAGTTTACATCAGGGGTCAGCAACCCATGGCACGCGTGCCAGATGTGGCACGCGGAGCAATTTCCAGTGGCACGCCACCACTCTGCAAAATTATAAGATATATACTATACATAAAGCTAAATCATTCTGTCTTTCCTTTCATCCCCTCGTACATTTTTATATAAAGGTTATTTTTCATTTTCGATTCTCAGCCATAAAACGATTCTGCTGAATCAGCTTGCCTGTAGTTTGTATGCTTTATGTACAAGAAAACATCTTCTGTTTAAATGTGACTTACTATTAGCATTAAATATTCAACACAAATAAAAAAATTTAAGTAATACTTGCAAAATTGAGAATCATTCATCACGGCTCTGTAAATAAAAAAGTCAGTAGTTTGTCTTTTACCCACCAAAAGTTTGGGCATTGACGGAAAAAGAAAAAACAAATGTCTTAGGTATAAATCAAAATTCAGCTTAACAGACGTTTTCCATCAGAAATATATTAAACAAAAATAGTTATTCTATCAACATATATAATTTGGATTGAAAATAAATTCCGTGAAAATAAACCACACAATGATGTGGGTTAATTAGGCAAGTGAATCAGATTTCATACCAAAGGTCGTTTTTAACTAAATATTAAGAGAAAATGTAATTTTTTGAGTGTTGTGCCAAAGAAGTCATAATTATTTTATGTTTTACTTTTGGAGCGAATTAAGCTAATAGAAATAGATATTAGAACACATTTTTTTATGTTTTCTATTTGTCACGCCGATATACGAATACCGAGTATGAATTCAGTCGAAAGTTAAATTTAGTTTGATGCACAATGTGATTTTTTTGGTTACTTATAACTTTGTCACGTTGTGTTAGTTTTATCGTGAAAATTTGTATATTGTTTGTTTCATCATTGCGCCAGTTAATAGTTACATATTGAATCAAATGACGACAAAAAAAAAGAAAACTTGATGTTCGCGATTTCCAAGATTCTTGGACTTACGAATTTGGATTCATACAACAAAAAGATCGCGCTGTATGTGTGCCATGTAGCGAAAGTGTCGTATGTCGTACGTGAAGTATACAAAGACATTTTCAAAGTAATCACCAGACCACATTTAAGAATTCTGATGAGAAATGTGAAGTTTTTTAGAAAGAGCTATTTCTGGATATAAAAAGGAAATTACATTTTTGTGTCAAACAGTTGGAGTCAAACCAAAAGCGACAGAATGTAGTTTCGTCATTGCTCATTGTTTAGCAGCCAAAGGAAAACCTTTTACAGATGGCGAACATATAAAGGGCACATTTTTAAAAAGTGCTGAAATATTGTTCAGCGATTTACCTAACTTGCAAACAATATTATCACGAATTCAAGAAATACCTGCTTCTGCGCGCACTGTTGAAAGAAGAATAACGCAAATGGCAGAAAATGTAACTGCAAAACAAAATTCAGGTTTACAAGAAACTGTTACATTTAGCATTGCTCTTGATGAAAGTAAAGACGTGAATGATGTTGCATGTCTTGCAGTAATTGCACGATATATTTTTTTTAACATTTATAAACCCCGTGCACCACGCAATGTATAACACGGGGGGCATACAACACAGACAGAAGAAAGGATTACAACACAAACATCCATGCCTTCTCCGGGATTTGAACCCAGTCCCTACATTGCACGATATTGGTATAAAAATTGAATTTTTCAAGATTTATGCAGTATGATTCCTCTGTCTTGTACAACTAAAGGGCAGGATATTCTTTTTTCATTTATAAATCATTTTGAAAGAAAAAAATATTAATATAAATAAAATATTTTGTAAAACTATGATGGGGCTCCTGCAATGGTTGACAAGGAAAAAGGATTTGTCAAACTTCATGAAAATCATATTGGACATAAAATATTGAACTTCCATTGCATAATACATCAAGAAAGTTTAGTTGCCTAAATTTCGTCTCAGTGCTTAATTTCTGTAACGAATACTGTTGTTAAAATAGTTAATTTTATATTGTCTTGATCTTCATTAGTACACAGACAATTTAAATCTCTTTTAGAAGAAATGGAAAGTAAATATGGGGATCTTCCTTTGTACAGTCATGTCCGTTGTCTTAGTCGTGGTAATGTATTGAATAAGTTTGTGTCATGCATGGAGCACATTAAAATTTTTCTTAATGAGAAGGGACAACATTTTCCCGAATTAGACAAGGAATGGTTATGTAAATTGATGTTTCTGACAGATATAATTAAACATCTCAAGGAACTAAACTTAGGATTGCAAGGAAAAAGTCAAACAGTACTTGAACTTTTTGAATATTGGAAGGGCTTTGCTACAAAATTAAATATATTTTCCCGTGATATTAATACTAGCACCTACAAATACTTCCCAAATGTTAAAGCGCTTGCAAATACATCAACCGTAGACAAAGATGAACTTCAAACTTACGTTGAAGCACTTAAAGAGAAGTTTTCTAAAAGATGCAAAGACTTTGAAGCTTGTATGCCCATATTTTCTTTTCTAATCAAACATGGTTTAATAGACCCATTAATAATTAAAATTTACGGAGTTACGGAAAAATTTGGAAGATAACTTTAACAATAAATCGACAGCTATTTTTAATTGCTAGATGTCATTGCCAGAAAGATTTAATTGTTTGAAAAAATAGCATGTGTTCTGCTTTCCACTTTTGGTTCCACATATCTATGTGAACAAATTTTTTCTCAAATGAAATATATTTTGAGTCCACTTAGAAATTGTTTAACTGCTGAACATTCTGAATCCTGTGTCAAATTAAAAGTAACGAACTATACCCCTGATATTGTGACATTTAGTAGAGCTTTGCAGGGACAAGGTTCGCATTAAAATTTTAATTTTTTATCTAACTTTGCTGCATGAACACTTATACTTTATGTTGTTTATTTCTAGTTTCATAAATATTTTTAAGAATGCATAATATATATAATTTTAATTTTTTATTTATATTGAAGAACAATGATATTATAAGTTTTCCTTAAAAATCTAAAAATATACATGTTTATGTGCAGAGTTTTAATATTTGCATTTATATTGAAGTAATAGTTGTATTTTATGTTTATTTTTTTGTCAATAAATATCTTTAAATGATGCATAATTAGCATATAATTAAATTTGTATTTTTGACCTCTATTTCTCCTAATTCTGCATGTATTTTCGTGGGAATCAAATTCTTTTAAATATTTGCTATTGCTTGGCACGCTAAATCATGTTGGTTGGTAGGTTTGGCACACCACAGCTGAAAGGTTGCCGACCCCTGGTCTACATCTACAAATATACAGCCCTGGATAGACGTAAATTCAGTCTAACCAGTCCTACAATAAAACTATAAGGCTGTTTTTTGATTGAACACCCATTAGAAGGTATTATTTATATAAGGGAAAAAAACAAATACTTTTTTAAAAGATTTATTTTTTATTGCCATAAAGTTATATATTTATAAAAGAAGAAAACATAATCAAAATTCTTAGATTTAATGATCATAAAAGAAAGAAATTTTTTTATTCCAATCTGAATTGAATATTCAGATTTTTGCTACTACTATTGTTCTTCATTCTCTTTTATCGCATATTTAAAGCATTTCGCAATTAAACATTGGTCCCTTTCTTGTTCTAAGTGATAATTGCGGGCAATGAAGGTTTAATAATTAAGAAAAGATAGTGGATTAAATTTCACTCTCCCTGCATTATAATGAAAAATGACTGCTTTTTAACCAGCAAAATTGATTTAGATTTCCTCAACAGACTCCTTTGGTAACATCTGACATCTGAGCAACAAGAAAAGTCTTTCCTAAATTATAAATGTGACAGCCGAAAGCGTTGCTTTCAGGTAACTAGCTTGTTTCAGGTACGAGTAATAAAACATTACTTGACTTTATGGCTACCATTAATCTACGCTATTAAACTCAAGACTGAGTTATTTAAATTCGTATATTATGTAGGTCTTTCTTTAATTAACTCCAATTTTTGCCACTTCTTTAGATTAAAAAAGGCAAGTTGAAATTAATTTGAATTTTATTTTTCATCTCTTTTTTTTGTTAATTATTATGTCTTTCATAATTCTCAAAATTCTAGAGCTTAACCTATTTTAATTTCCCTAATGGAAAAGAGACAACTTTATTTCACAGTTTCTTAAAAATTCATATTATGTGTTAGCGAGAAATTTTAAAAATTAATATAAATTAAATACTTGAAGAATGATATTAATAATAAAATTGCTAATGTGTTTCACTACCATATTTATGTAATGGTTCAACGGTAACGGTAGCAACGAAAGGAGCATTGATATTATAGCATTTTAAATTCAGTTTTGTATACACACACACACATTAGGGAATGCTGAATCTAAGTACTGATATTTTAATTATTTTTTGAAAGTAAATTTATAAATAAAATAAATATAAATGATTAAATTTTTTTAATAAGCACACTTGCTTTCAATTAGGACTTAAAAAGAAATGTGTGTGATTTGAAATATATCTTGTAGACAAGAGCTTTCCAATTTTTGTTTGATCAATGGTCATTCTATTGAATAATGCGTTAAAAAATTGAACTGATCCTTAAAATTTTTACTTTATCTCAAGGTTAGGATGGAGATGTATCAGATTTGGCTATCATTGATATCATTTAATTATAACTCAAAGTTATGGGATTTATAATTGGAAAGTCTGCATATTACTGATTCAAACAAGTCATTTCTGTTAGATATTTCAAGTATTTCATTCAGTCAAAATTTGAATTAAGTAAATTAATTGGATTTTTTTTTTTTTTTTTTTTTTTTTTTTTTTGCAATCATTTTTGAAGATTTATTTTATTACCAAGGTGATGATATCACTAGGTTCCTTCTCAGAAATGTGCTTCAGTTCAACCACTTATTTGAGTTCTGGACCGCCGTCTTGTGAGGGTTAAACACGTTAAATTTGCGGTGACTCAAAGACCTTAAATTGACGTGGTGTGGAAATTGAAAAAGTTGGATGCCTCTTAGTCATGGTTCAAAAGCATGAGATTCATCACCAATATCCCTAACGTAGTCCTTAAATGCAATTTTGAAAACAATCAATTGTAAGTTTCTTTAAAGTTTACAACATTTTCTGTGTCAGAAAGCATGAATTGGATGAAATTAGAGCAATGGTAGCCTAGTAGCAAAAATTTGAAGTAATAACTGAACGTGGTATCAAATGTAGATTCTATCAAAAATTACATAAAATAATGAGGCCGGCGTCAAATTATAAATCAATTTGCATCTCAAAAACCAACCCGTCCGTACAGTGTATTTTAAAGGGTTTGATTTCGTCAAGGGCCCTTTTAAATTGGAAAGTCTTGTATCCCCATTGTGTTGTATAGTCCTATTAAAACATGTTAAGCAAAACCCAATGAATATAGGACTTAAACGTACAATTTTGGGGACAACTTCTATATATTTCTAAACGTTATTCAATGATTTATTCATTAAATAATTATGCATCTGTCAGACTACTGATCAATTTATTACAGAATCCTACTTAATAATCTTGTGTTGTGGAAGTGAAAGCTACCTTTGGAAGTTGTAAATCTCAAATAAAGGAATTCGCTCCCCACAAGACAAAGTTTTACTGTTCAATAATTATTTTAATTCTTCAACAGGTGCTTTTTTTTCAAAGAAGTATAGTTAAGTAAATTTTAAAAAATACTCTTATAGAGCAGATAAATATGTCATAATATTTCTCTCTATTCCTCATTAAATAATAAATTTTGCTCATTTAAAATGAACTTGTTTATAATTTGGGGAATAAAAAGCAAAGTTTAAAATATAGAAGCAACATTTTTTAATCGTAAAGTTTATTTTTAATAGCACAAAATATAAACCCAAAAGTAATAAAGCAAATTATCTACTTTTGATTTCCTGCAAATAACTTTTGGGAAATGAGCAGTAGATTCTACAGTCTTATATAAAATTGAAACTAAAGAATGCTTTTATTCTGTATATCTCAAATTTTGAATTTATCTGTTATTTAAGTATTCCTTAAAATCAAAAAAATAAAACAATTTGCAATTATTTTTTTCTTTTTATCATAACACACAAAATAAAATACATTGATCCCATCCACAAAATTGTTGTATACAAAATAAAGATCTATGGTACATTATATATATATATATATATATATATATATATTATATAAAATATTACAGCTCTTCAACCGAAAAGTTGTTTTTTTTTTTTTGGCTTTATAGGTATAAAAATTGGAAACTGATAAAACCAAGTTTTAAGATTAAGTTTTAATTTTTTTTTACATATTTAAATGCATTATATTTACACTTAAAATATATCCCTTCATATGAAGAGTCTCTTTTTTCCATAAAATGCTCATTTCTATACCTTCTTGTTTTAAAGATCTAAATTCAGTTTCTTCTTCTTTCATTCACACATTGTCAGTCTGAAAAGCAGAGATGACAAAAATAAACTTTAATTTAAAACTCAAATATTCAATTATATCTAGGCGATCAACTGCCCCATCATTAAATATCACTGTTGCTTCATTTACACCCATACTAAATGTTGTTTATAAGTACCCCAAAATTTTTGGTCAGTTCTTCCAAACTGTAAAATTGGAGGATTCTGTTAAGTTCCAAGGCTTTCCACCCAAAAATATATTTTAATAGTTCCGGTGAAGATAACTCTGTAATATATTAGAGATTGAATTGCTTTCTCAACAGCAATAGGCGCAATACTTTAAGTTTGTTGGGAGAAGTATTTTTCTTGATTTTGCACTCTAGTAATTGCATCATAAAAAAGTACCGATTGGGAAGATACAGAGTATCACATCAGATTTGTCCAACACTAATGACGTTAAAAAATCCCACATTATATATAAAAAATAATAGTTCACTCCCACAATATGAATACGGTTTTTAGTGTCGATTCAGATGCTGTCCTTGTCACTTGTCCATGTTTTAAAATTATGAGGTTCGTCGCTAATAAGCCTCTTATTACTTCGAACTGCGATGTCAGAGAAACAATTAATTAATCAATCAAATCAAAACAGAAATTAATGAAAATTTGGCTTGTTTAGAATTGATTTTAAATTATATGTCTCTGTTGACGTATATGTTTTTTATAGCTTAGTACATATTTAGTGTTAGATTTTGATGAGGTTTGCCATAAAATGTTCCAAACATTTTACATAACTTTTAAATTTGCTTTTGAAAAAAATTAATTTTTAAACGTCTAAATCTACTATCTTTCTTTAAATTAGCTGGGGGCATGTTCATCGTATTCATTAAATGATCCTAGGTATAAATTATCAAAAGATGAAAAACTTGCACACAAAAAAACTGTACTTTTGTAGTTATTTTCAATCTTTTCAAATTATCATGAATGTCATGAGAACTTATTTTATTTGTCGGATTACATTTTTACATTAAGAGCTTTAATAGATAGCTAAACACAATAGTTCTCAAGCGATAGTTCTCTTTTAACTGTAATGTAAATTATTGTGCATATAGCTTATACTTTTATTTAAAAAAGATAATGATTCCTCTCCAATATCAGTATTCAAACAGACTTCTCTACTAACCATTTATTATTTGAAGTTTAGAACAATAAATTTTCATTTATCTTGATTACTTTGATTTCTAACAGTGACGTAGTCTCAAAACAATATACCATTAGTATCTCATTTAAACTTTAAAAAACAATTGGAACTATTGATAATATCATATTGAAAAATTTCGTTATCTATACAAATCTATTTCATACTACTTGTTAACTTTTTTTTTCTAGGTGTAAAGAACACTTTACTAGCACATCTATATATTAGAGTCAATTACATTTTCTAAAATATATAAATAATATATCAAATAAAATAAGTATTTGCTGGGTTATCTCTCGCGCTCTCTCGATTTTATATTTACTAGCAACATTATCGATTCATATCTAAAATCAACAATATTAAAAAAAAAATCTATTTACTCTTAAATGGAGAAATGCATTAGAAAGAAAAGTCAGGTTTCCTTCTAATAAAATCCAGATGGCAAAAACGAAACTAAGAAAATTCTAGATCCCGAAAAGATTCCGATTTCCTTATACCTCCTCCATATATACGTATTAGGATGATAAAATCTTTAAGCTACTTAGTGGATGTTATGACTCTAGAGATACACCCATGGCTGGCTCGTGGTTTATTGATGAATATGCTCATGTTGGATAGCTTAAGGGCCCTTTTATCTCTTACATTGCACAGATAGTCGATAAGTTGCTACTTAAACAAAAGGGGTTTTCTTTCTAATATATTTGTTTCTCTCCGGATATATCTAATATTAATTTAATACAGTCAGTCTCTTTTCATGGTCTTTGAACAAGGTTCCCAGTAAGCTGTGCAATTACTTGAGTGAAAATATCATCGTAATAATTTTATTTGGAGATATGTCATCAGATCTGAGTATGGCAAAGTCGATTATTATATTGTTAATGATGGTATTATGATGAGTTCAAGTATCCCTGCATAATTCATTGCCAAGATTATTTTATTCCATGAATCGAATAAAGAATGTGTTTTACCTTAAAAAATCTACTATATTAGAATATAACATTTTCGAAAGTCTATTAACTATTTGAAAAGGCTGCGCCTCTTTTTCTCTCATTCAAAAGAATTAAGAGCCCTCCAAAAAATTTGCTTTTAACCTCGATTATAAATCTTAATAAGCTAAGATGTCTTATAGTAGTAAAAATATATTATAATTTTGGGATTTTATGATAAATTAGTCTATAATTAATTCAAAAAATCACACGCTCACATTTTCCTATTATTTATTATAAAATTTCATTTAAATATATTTTGTAACAAGTAATATAAAAAAATATTTTTAAAGTCAACTCCAGCTTTGTTAGAAAAATCTAGCGCCATCTGTTGCAAATAAATCTAACTTCATCAAAAATAACGCAGAATAAATTTTTTTAAATAAATAAAATGTAATTAATATTTGAAAAAACTGTATTAACATCAAGTATGTATCAAATCAAATGTATTTGAACTTGAATTAATGGATAAAAAATATTTTATTAACGATTGAAAATTTTGTGAACAATATATATATATATACTAGCTGAAATGCCCGTTCTTCACACGGATTAAGTTTTAAAAACCAAAATTCATCTATTATAGCAATCAAAATATTTTTTTAGGGAGGGTAAAACCCTGTATTGTGTAGTATAACCAAAAATTAAAAATATTTTTTTCAAATGAATGTTCACATTATAAATAATTTTAAACAAATTGCAATTTGGCCTAAAAATAAATAATTTAACAAAAACAAATATTTCAATGTAAGAGAGAAAATTAGCATGCTAAAGAGTAAATAGATATGAATGAATGCAAATATAAATAAAAATTATTAGAAATGTGATAGCAGTAGTAAGTTTCTGCTATGGGAACTATGGGTGAAATAACTTGCAATAGATAAACCGAAAGAAAAAATTAATGATGATAAAGTGATTCTCACTAAATGCTATCATAAATAAGAAACATTAAGAAACTTTCAACTGAAAAAAATTAAATTAGTATTATATGAGGTATGGGTGCAATGCTATCTAACATCTCTGTAATACATTTAATATAGAGTATTAAATGTAATTCAGTACTAAAAAAAAATTTATTAGTATGAACTAAAACCAAAAAATCTACCTAAAACAGATATAACAGGTCCCCATTGAAATAGCCCAGAACCAACAGTACTAAATGAAACAAATAATAAACCATGTTGCTAAAAAATTAACCATTACAAATGATACAGTTTTCTGGTTTGCAAGATTGTCAGAAGGCAAAGTTAAGTCATGATGAAAAATCTGTTCAAGGGGTGCATCTCATCATAGTTTCAGCGAATAGCCCCCCTTTTTGTTGAAAAAAAAATTTGATTTTTTTTCATTTAAAACAAAGATGAGTTCTTATCGGTCATAGGGACCATAAGGCAAAAAACAGTGACACTCAAAAAAACATTGTACATTCAGGTTTCTCATAAATAGGAAGCATTATCTTCACAATATTACCAACATGTTAACAGCAATTAATTTGAATTTGGTGTCATTTTCTTTCTGTTATATTTTAAGCAATATTTTTCTACAATGAAGAAAACATTGAATATGCCGGTGAAGGAAGAATAGCAATAATCTTTATTTTCAACGACAGAAAATGGCATGAGCAGGCGAGAAGTGAAGGTGTAGTTTCATTGATTGTAAAAAAATACCCCTTTGATCATCACAAATTTGTTCCGCTTAAAAATTCAGTTTTGAACACACAAAAAACCACACACACACATTTCATAAAATCTTAAATATTTAAAATTGATAAAAGAAATAAAATAAATACATATCAAAGTACCCTTACATATAGTAATTATAATATTAATCCAAACCAAAAGGCTACTTTAAATAGATAAATTAATGAATGCTTGATTTTGAAGAAACTACCATAAGCAGCTCAGAACAAAAGAAATATGTCAAAAAATCTTATATGTAAATAGAAATTCTAATTTAAATCACAAAATTAACAATCAGTTAATCCCTATTAGTTAGAAATGAATGTCCTTTTCTTTAGTTACATTTTTCTACTTTTTTGTTACAATTGAAAAACATGGAATTTGCCAATAGAAGGAAAAGGGTACATATTGGAGTAACCGCAACAAAATTTGCACCACAATATCAAAATAACAGATTCTTATATGTTTTATATGAAGAAAAAGTCAAATTTTGGTGAAAAAAGTGCCACTTTGACTCTAATACATATCAGGAAAAGCAGTACCCTTTTCCTTTTTCAATGGAAGGAAATGTTGGTGCTAACCTTTTATCGCACCAATGCCAACGTTCAAAATAACTCGCCAAGTTGGCAACGCTGATTTCAAATGTGTTATATGGACTCAATTGGCAACCATGTGCTTCATTTCATGTAATGTTGTAATAATAATAGGTTGTGACAATATGTATGAATTGAAATGTCATAGGAAGATTTTTTGGTACTTATGTATAATTGCAACAATTGCCAACTCTATTAATAACTCACTAAGTTGGCAACCACGATTTCCTATGTGTCGTCTTCCTATGTGTGCCATATGCTTTGCTTCATATAATGCTGCCAATAGGTTGTGATCATACTTATTATTTTAACCAAATGGTCATGCTATGCAGTTGGAAGTAGGCAAGAAGTACTGCTGAAATGTACTGATATAAGCTATTAGGATGGAAGTAGGCAAGACATACCGTTAAAGTGTACTAATATTCAGGCGATGTTTTAGTTCCAAGTTTTACTTACTTTGGGGCCAACTACCTTCTGTTGCCGTGATATCAACATCAGATGAATAGTAACGCAAATGCATCAGTAGATTGATAATACCACCAATATTCAAGTTAGCGAGAATAAGGAAAAGCAACCACACAAACCCAAGGCCCTTACAACTGTTTAGTACCAAAATACATACAAATGTTTTCTGCATTGTTGATTCTTTAAAAATAACAAAAATAATAAACAACATGGGGAAAGCAAACTTTTTTCAGATACAGCAAAAAGGTTTAGAGAGTGTAATCAGGCTTTATTGATAATCATAGTTCAGCTGGCATGAATCAGGAGCATAAAATGAAATAAAACATTTTACGGAAAGTAAATATCTTTGAAAGTGGCCAGAACAATAGAAATGGCCTTGCAAGCTGGGTAGTTGTTCCATTATTCAATCAACATACATTATTACAAACCACAAAAGTAAAAAAGAAATAATCATCAACAAAAATTACACAGATACATAAATTTAATGCGGTGGCTAGGCTTAGTATCACCCACTCACGGCGGGATAAGTGTCCAATTCGACACAATCCAACCAACCTTAGAACTAAATCATTACCAGAGCACTTTAACGGTACACCATGTTCATTTTCAACCGTAAATAGCATGACCAGTTAGTTTGAAAAAGCTGTAAAAAAATAACAGTACACCATGTCCATTTTCAACCATAATAGCATGACCATTTTGTTTGAAAAAGCTGCACAAAAATAACATCCTTTATCTATTCTGTATTTTCGGAAAAGGATAAATACGTTATAACACATCGAAAGTCAATTGTTGCCAAACGGTAAAACAAAATTTAGAAAGAACATTTTTTTATGACGATTTTTTCAAAAAACAAATAAAATTCCATCACAAAGAGTAAGAAAACGAATAAATACAACCGTAAATAAATATATTTACTGTAAAATGTGCTACAATCCCCCAAAAAACTGCTCGAAACATTCATTTTTGCAAAGTTAATACTTGACATGTTTGATGACGTCATATCTACATTTAGCTGAAAAATCACTTAAAAATTGAAATTTAAAAAATCTAAAGCGAATTTCAAAAAAAAACTCTTCAAGGTTAATAGCATAAGGATCTGCAGCTTCTACGTGCCAAGTTTCACACTTCTGGGTTGCTTAATTTGGTCCGAATAGCGTAAACACACAAACTCTTTCTTTTATATATTTAGTATAAATTATGACATTAGTTTACAACCTTACATATAGTAGAAACCTTAAATATAAAAATAAAAGTCTAATTTTGACAAAACTACAATAAACAGCTCAGAACAAAAAGAAATGTCAAAAATCTCATACGTTAATAAAAATTCGTATTAGCCTCATGTTCTTACGTATTAGCATCACCGCAGCCAAACTGGCACTAAGCACACACAAATCACACTATATCCCAACAAAATCCGACTGATTTTTTTTTCACATAAAAACACAAACACAGAATCTTTGTTTTGATATCAAGGAGTGATTAGCATGGCGCCAATTTGGCTGTGATGACACTTATATGTAAGTATCATAAATTCTAATTTAAATCACAATATTGGCAATCTAATAATCTCAATTAGTTTGAATGGAGTGTCATTTTCTATGGTACTTCAATATCATCGCAACCTATTGGCGACATTACATGAAATGAAGCATATGGTTGCCAATTTGGTGAGTTATTAATTAAGTTGGGAATAATACGCAAGTACCAAAAAAGGTAATTGCTTTTTACCTTTATCGGCTAATTCCATGTTTCATCGATGTTGCAAAATAGTACCAGAATGTAGCTTATAACAAAAAGAAAAGGTACTGATGTATTATTGCAACAATCGCCAATTTGCAATAATATGTGAGTATGTGCGAGACACTAAAATAGAAAATATAGCATTAATTTAAATTAAAAGGTTATCAAAAACAAAAGAAAATTAAGCCTTAATTTTGCCAGAAAATCTTAAAATATAAAAAATTTAAACATTAATAAAATAAACTGATGGAATGGGGTAATATGTACCATTAAAGTGTACTAATTACTAATATTCAGGCGATGTCATTTGGTTCTAAGTTTAACTTTGGCGCCGAAAACCTGTGTCATGATATGAATCTCAGATGGATTGTAATCAAGTTAAGTTTATCCACCGTATTAAATTCATGTATCTGTGTATAATTTTTGTTTATAATTTTTTCTTATCAACTTTTGTGATTTGTAATAATGCACGCTGATTGCGCAATGGAAAAAGTACCCATCTTGCAATGCCTAAGGTTATTAAAGCTACTATTTTTATTGTTGTGGCCACTTTTAAAGATATTTACTTCCCATAAAATGTTCTATTTCATTTTATGCTCCTGATTAATCTTAGCTGTACTATAATCCTGATTACATCTTTAAATCTTTTTGCTGTATCTGAAAATTTTTTGCTTCCCCATGTTGTTTATTAATTTTATGTTATTCTTAAGAGTCAATAATGCAAAAACATTTGTTCATATTATGGTACAAAACAGTTGCAAGGACCTTGGGTTTGCACATTTGCTTCTCCTTATTCTTTCTAACCTGAATGTTGGTGGTATTATCAGTCTATGGTTGTGCTTGGGTTACAAAAAATTTTCAGATACAGCAAAAAGGTTTGAAGAGTGTAATCAAGCTTTTTTGATAATCATAGTACAGCTAAGATAAATCAGGAGCATAAAATGAAATAGAACATTTTATGGAAAGTAAATATTTTTAAAAGTGGTTACAACAATAAAAATAGTAGCTTTAGGCCTTGCAAGATGGGTAGTTGTTCCATTACGCAATCAACATGCATTATTACAAACCACAAAAGGAAATAAGAAATAATTTGAACAAAAATTATACACAGTTACACAAATTCAATACGGTGGATAAACTTAACTTGATTACAATCCATCTGAGATTCATATCATGACACAGGTTTTCGGCGCCAAAGTTAAACTTAGAACCAAATGACATCGCCTGAATATTAGTAATTAGTACACTTTAATGGTACATATTACCCCATTCCATCAGTATAGAATGATTATTTAGTCTGAAAAAGTTGTATAAAAAAACATCCTTTTTTTAAAGAAACGAAAAAGATATAATACGTTGGAAATCAAATACGAAAATATCTACTGTTATCAAATTAGTGTTGCCAATCGGAAAAATAAAATTTAGAAAAACATTTTTTTAAGACTATTTTTTCGAAAAACAAATGTAATTCCTCCACAAAGAGTTAAAAAAATGAATAAATACAACTAAAATAAATATATTTACAGTTAAATGTGCTAAAATCCCCTCCAAAACTGCTCAAAATATTAATTTTCGCAAAGTTAAGACTTGACATGGCTGATGACGTCATATCTCCATTTAGCTGAAAAATCGCATAAAAATTGAATTTTAAAAAATCTAAAGCAAATTTCGAAAAAAACTCTTCGAGGTTAATAGCATAACGACCTATAGCTTCTACATGCCAAGTTTCATACTCCTGGGTTGCTTAATTTGGTCGGAATAGGTGAAACACACACAAACTCTTTCTTTTATATATTAGTATAGATAAATATATAGTTAGACCTAATTTTTCAATATGGTTTTATATTGCTATTATGTCAAAAAATTCTGCTGTACGGGGGAAGGTTGGTTCCGTAAAATATATTTAACCCTAATTTTGCTAGTCCTAGTTCAGCAACAGCTTTAGAAATCATAATAGGTCTCCATTTTAGTCCATTGACTCCTCTAGTTTCTTACATTTTACAGTTCTAACTCTTTCCTACTATACATACGTTTATTTAATTCTTGTACACTATACTTTTCTATCATTTTTATAGTTATGTTTCATGAAATCTGATTTGTATCTTCTAGCTTTGTTAGTGGTATAATTTAGTATTATCATTTTATTATACTGTGTATTTTTTTCATTTTATGATACTATATATATATATATATAGGGAGAGAGTGAACGAATAGTAGGAATTGAAAAAGCAAACATATTTTATTGAAGAATGTCAGCTTTTTCTCTATCACTGTTGTTATTATTATTACTGATGTAATCGACAACAGGAATAGTAAAACATATCAAGATTACAACAATAAAATTCAATACAAAACTACACAAAAAATTCAGTGCAAACAGTAAGTAAGAATGGATTGCCCTTGTCTTGAGGTACTGTTGGCTAATTTTTTTTAAAAAAAAATCAAAATTTTAATATTACTATTATATTCTTATATATTTTTAACTGGGCTAAATCTTGGATAATATATAAAGTAAACCAATGAAATAAATAGAAAAATTAAATTTTTTTTATTCAGAGAACTGAATAAAGTGCCATTTAATTTTTCTGATAATAAATTTGTAATACCAAGCAATATGTTAATGAATTTGACTTTTAAAAAATACCTTATATGTTTATTAAAATAATCAAAGATACCTTAGAATATCATTAAAATCTAGGATATTATATGTTACATATTTACTATCATTCATAAGGCGTAAGGTTTGATAGGATAATTGATTATGCAAAAACCTAAAAAACTAAGAAACATAAAAAATAATGATTGAGTTTTAAACAGAAAAGCTAAAATTTCCCTCTGGTCATTGTTTGTAATTATTAATGTAAATTAAAATGTAACCACACATATAAATTTTCTTTTGAAATATAATTATAAGTTTAATTCGAATTTTAGCATGCAACATATATTGCTGTTTTTTATTTCTGATTTGTAAAAGTAATGGCATATTTAAAAATAGCTAATTTCGAACTAAATAAAGTAAAGTTAATTTTGCATCCTTAAGCTAGCTAAATAATTAAAACATAAGAATAAATTTTTTTTCAAAAATGTAATCGTTTTACAAGTTAATTAAATGGTTATACCGTTAAATCCAAAACCATAAAAAACTTGCCCTTTCCTCTTCATTTGAAGTTTAAACTCCTATCTATAATAATTCAATTTCCTCTCTTCTCTTGAAGATACGTTTTCATCTGTATTTTTAACATTCTACTTAATATGATTAAGTTTTAAAGGGCTCATTTATGTGTTTGCTTATCACTATTTTTTAAGTAGGCACTTTTTCAAAATTTAAAGTAATAGCATCAAAAAATTACCTTCACTTTAATCATATTTATAAGCACCTTCTCAATGTTAAAAAGTTTTCCTAATTGTAGATGGAAGAGAATATTTTGTGAATTTTATAATAATTAACTTTTGGGTATAATTATTATAATCAATTCAAAAAAAATTGGTTTATTTGATTACTTTGTTTTCTAATTAATTTAAATTTCATTTATTGTAATATTAATTGTTTTTTCAAGTAAAACTAATAATTTAATTATGTTAGCAATAATATACCAGAAAAGATGTTTTTCATATTAAAATGAATCTATTATTCATCTTTAAAATAGCAAAATTACAAACACTTTTTAAATACATCACACAAAAAATCCTAAATTCCTAAACTTTAAAAAAAAGGATGAATAGCTGATAAAAATTATAATTTTATTCTTTTTCCGATTTGTATTTATAGAAACACAATAAAAAAGTTTTTCTTTATGTAATACATATTAATCTATTATTCTAAAATAATAACTTAGTGAAAATTCTTGATATCATTTCTCAATAAGGTCATATTTGTCACACATATGGTATTCCATTAGCGTTATATATTTGTAAATTGAAATTTAAAGTGCCCAAGGTATTTATCATGAAAAATGTTTAATATTGTTGATAAAATAAATTTTCAATTTTCAACATTTTTATAATAATGTAACAGTGCTACATAGACAGTGAGTGAGTGAGAGTTACATTAATGTCACCCTATAAAGTTGAACGAAGGCTTTATAGCATTGCTACCTAACCTTAACTACAAAAAAAAAAAGAGTCGTAAATATAAATGTAGAAAAGAACAATATAGCGTGGCCTCTTCCTTTCTCTGCCTTTTTTCAGATCAAATCATCTTTTACATCGTTTTATCGTTTTGTGCGTACATTAATAGTATTTTTTCCCGTATTGTTTAGACTGCAAATTGTGTGTGTGTGTGTGTGTGGTGTGTGTGTGTGTGTGTGTGTGTGTGTGTGTGGTGTGTGTGTGTGTGGTGTGTGTGTGTGTGTGTGGTGTGTGGTGTGTGTGTGTGTGTGTGTGGTGTGTGGTGTGTGTGTGTGTGGTGTGTGTGTGTGTGTGTGTGTGGGTGTGTGTGTGTGTGTGTGTGTGTGTGGTGTGTGTGTGTGTGTGTGGTGTGTGTGTGTGTGTGTGTGTGTGTGTGGTGTGTGTGTGTGTGTGTGTGTGTGGTGTTGTGTGTGATGTATTTGTATTTTGGAATCTTTTCTTATCATGTTTCCTAATCTCCCCCACTGTATAATTTTAATTATTGAATGTCTCCATTTGCATTTGAGCAATCTTGTATTTATTGTATTTTCATCCATTCTTGTTTCTTTTCCTTTTGATTCACAATTTGCCTGAATTCTTCTACTTAAAACTTCCTACCGATATCGATTGAATATTGACTTACGTTTGTAAACCCTGTGTTATACTTGTCGGCCAACAAGTCTTCTACTCGAGTCATAAAAAATATACATAAATGTAAGTAAACAATTATAGAAATCTATCTATTCCATGTTTAATTAAAATGTGATTCTAAAGATCATCATCTAAATAAGAAATAACTTTTTTTTCTTCTTAGCATAAACTTTTATTTAACACATAAATAATTAAGCCTTGTTTCAATCACTCTTATCAAACTATGCTTCTTCGGAAAAAACTAAAAA
>BMAO01015871.1:287377-306245 GCA_019973975.1 Trichonephila clavata
ATTCAGTGAAGATTGCAAGTGCTTCCGTTGAATAGGTTCTGAGAAAATGGTACACGCATTTTTAAAAAACACCGTTTTGAGATAATTGCATTTTTATTATAAAATGTCACTTCATAAAAAAATTATGAATTACAATCTGTATTTGCACTATTTTTTTAAATATTAGCTTATTCTCAATAACTTTTGAAACTTTTTACTTATTTCTTTTATTTATATTTCTCAGAAAATATATGTATAGCATTTTTCACTTTTAATCTATTGAGATATTTTATAGCATTTGCATCATTTTTCTCAAATTATGCATCAATTTTTGAAGAATTTTCTGTTCTGATACATTACTGTCATCCAAGTAGACTATAAAGCATCATATATACCTTGTAAAAATGTGTCAATACATGAAAATAAGGCTTTGGTAATACATCATTATACGACATTTCGAAAAATTTCATTAGTGCTTTATAAATTCACATGTAAACACAATTTCTTAAAGTATCAGAATTAAAAGGATTCTTAAAATATTACATAAATTGTATCCAAAACAACAACAAGAAAACTGATTTTATGTTTTTAAACATGAAATTTGTGTATTATTTGTATGTAACAAGTTTTGTGCAACGAAAAAGGGCATTGCATTTTGGGATATATTTATGTCCCTTTTACTAAGAAACTATTAAAAACAAAGCTTAAAAATTTGTGTGTACATTAAATAATCGTTTATCTTTGTACAGAAGTGAATTTTTTTTTTTTAAATTGATCAGCATGTTTAAAAATGTAATTTTGTAGAGTAGAATAATGAATTTTATAAAAAGTTTCCTTTTCTATGTTACGACATCTGCTTTTCAGCTAAATGTCTGAGGAATATCTCAAAAATTTCACTTCAGTATATATAATATAAATGCAATATAAAATAAATATTTCCAGTTCATGCATACAATTAATTTATAGAGAAAGAAGACACAATTTAAAAAAATATAATCTATATAAGACAGTAATACATGATTATATGGCACTTCGAAAAAATGTCTTTAGTGTTTTGTAAATTCACATGTAAACACAATTTCTTTAAATATAAGAATTAAAAGATTATATAAATATTACATAGATAGTATCCAAAACAACAAGAAAACTATTTTTGTGTTTTTAAACATGAAATTTAAAATTTTTGTAGTATATAACTAGCTTCATGCAACGCATTTTGAGATATATTTGTGTGTGCATTAAATAAACATTTATTTTTATACAGAAGTGAAATATTTTTTTAAAAAATTGATCAGTCTGATTAAAAAAAATAATTTTTGCAGAGTAAAATAAGGAATTTAATAAAAATTTTCCTTTTCTGTGTTACGACATATGCTTTTTAGCTAAATGTCTGAGGAATATTTCAAAAATTTCACTTCAGTATACACAAGAATATATATGAAATATAAAATAAAAATTTCCAGTTAATGCATACAGTACATTTATAGAAAAAACACAGTTTAGAAAAGAAAATTTTTAGAAAACAGTAGCTTTTATATAAAATTTTACCTCATCAAAAAGATCCTGCACTGTAGCCGGTTTTTACCTTATTTTTCTTAATATTATCTCCTTTTTTTCTTTTTCTTCTTTTATCTTTTCTAATTTTCTTCGCACTTCCAGAATAAGCATACACTGCTTTCATTAACCTTTCTCTATCAAGGATTTTCATGGCACTTACCGCATTTTCTCGAGGCACAACTCCCATTTTCTGCAGCATTTTTAATTTGGATACATTACCATCATCAAAAGAACAAACAGCGTCATAAACACCAAGTAAAAGTGTTTCAATCTGTACAAATGTTGTTTTAAGAACACGTGACTATCTATGACATTATGAAAACTTTCATTCAGGTTTTGTGTTTTTCTATGCAAACATTTTCTTAACAGATCAGGATGTGAAAAATATCTAAATATAGGACGCATTGCTTCTACAACAGCGACCGGAAGACTATTTTTATGCTTGTAAGACTTACCTGATGCTTCAGCCTTTTTATATCCACACCATGAATCTTCACCATCAGGACAAAAACCATGTTGAGGATATTCATCTGTTGACAGCTTATGCAGAAAAATGGCCCAGATATCTTGCCGCATGTTCTGAACACTAATGTAATTTCTCTGAATAGCTGATTCATAGTAAAACTGTAAGTTATCTATTTCATGCACAGTCAAACGATTTTTTCCACTTAAACACTTACCGTCTGACAAGATTTGCCCTTTCAATTGAGATTTTAATCAGCATAATCTTGTTCCCATGCGCTTCATGACATGTCCAATGCACTCCAATTTTTCAATTGGGTATTCATCTCCATAGATGTTTTTCTTTCTAACAGCGTCAAATGCTTTGCAATCTCCATCCCCTAAGTAAGTAATATATCGGGCATTATGCAAAGATAATGACCGTTGTAAAATTTTAGACGCACCTTGAATTTCCATGGCTCCACTAGATCCAACGTAATTCCTTTTACAATCCTTTTGATGAGAAGGTAAGTTTTTACATATGCAATATTTTGAAAGAATATCAACATCTATAACCTTACCTGTATCCATGCTGGTCACAGTAACTACACCATTCAATGATGAGTAACCGCGTTTCTGCCATGTTCCATCTACAGCGACTGCAATATTATTATTACCTTCATTTTCACAAATAGTTTCCTTCGCAGCATTTTGAATGGAGTCCTCGTAAACAAGTTTTGCAGCATTTAAGATTCTCTTACCGTAAGGAGAAAACCTTGTAGGTGGTTGAGGAAGATTCATTATGCCGCAAAACATTCTCCCAGCTTCTGCACCTTTTCCAATGGTGCATATACAAACCTGGTATTTATTGTAGCACAATTTGCGTTCCTTCATGAAAATTTGAAGGAGAGAATTCTACACGATATGGACAAGCACAACATTTCAGGACAAATGTAATAGCCAGTTCAGACTTACCTTTTAAAACTTGCATGTCTAAGCCACTGTTACACATTTTACAGTGAACTTCATTCTTGAAAACAAATGCCAGAATATTCAAATTCATAATGGCATTAATAATACCTACACTTTTGTCATAGGAAGAAAAACTTTCATTTAAATTGGGAATTTTCTTTTCTTTTGCACATGTCTCCTTTGAGTCATGTGCATGCCCAGCTTGAGGATTGACACTACTGTCGTTAGTATGGTTGAAAGTATTCTTACCTTTATAAAACGTACCTTTACGTTTTTTGAAAACTGTTGGATCTTGGCATATTAAATTAAAATTTCAAAATTTTTGATTTTCAGAAATTTGAAATATTGAAATATTCAAAACGCTAAGAAGAAAAACGTGTATTCTCTCCAAAATAGGTAAACAACACTAACAGTTACGCTTGCAGTGAATCTACAGTTAACTGCGTATGAATAAATAAAACAGAGAGTGGCTTTGGAAAAGCTTCCCAGATTTAAAAGGTCAATGTTTACATTTGTATCTGTCAAAGGGGCCGTGGCTCATAGCTGATTATTTTTTAAAAAATAATTTTAACATACTTTTAATTAGTAAAATGGCAAGTATGTTATATCATTGGAAAGGTCCTGATTTGGGGATTTTAGAAATATCAAAAACTCAAAATCGATTTCCCGAAGGTATTTACCCTACTGACTCCCCTTAAAACATACCAACCATCTAACTATAAATCCCGCTACAAATCTTGACAGTTTATTGTACAGTTATACGTTATCTAAAGTTAATTGCGTATGGATAAATAAAAAGAAGGTTTTGCAATTGTCTCAGGATATTTAAAAGGTAAATATCTGTCAAAAGGGGGCATAGTCCACCAGTTGATGTTTTTTTAAAAGTCATTTTGACATACTTTTCTAATTGAAAATATGGCATATGTGTTATATCCCTTGAAATGTTATGAATTACAGATTTCAGAAATATGGAAACCTCAAATTGATCATCTCAAGATTTTTACCCTATTGACAGGTCTTAATCAAAGCGGCGGCTATTGGTGAAGGACCTCGTCATTATGAAACATTGTGACCAAAACAACACCCGAGTCGGAATGCCACTCTCCGAAATTTTACCAACGTGAGGGCTTAGATCTACTACAGAATCAACGCGCACCATCCTCACTACTCAACGGGCTATCATTTGTGTCAAGACTCGAACCAGATACGCTTTTAACTATAATAGTATGTATCAGTATTGTTTCGATTTTGGTGACATGAATGCTCAAAACTGTGGGAAGAATTTATTGCTTAATATGTTAATATTACCTTCTGGTGCATTAATTTTACGCTAAAATTGTAATATTCTCAAGAAACGCTTTTTATTACATTATAATGGCAATTCAAATGGGAACTTGTCGAAATGTTGATGATAGAGCTAAGTTGGCACCAATTTTGGTGAGTTGGCGACCATATGGATGCTTCAAGGAATTAATAGGGAAATAAATCTATTAATAACATTATCTATGATCTACGCGGAACTTTCCCGGTAGATCCATCCAAACTATAAATAGGACCCGCTCGTTAAAGATGAGTTAGTGTTGTGTTGATCATTAAAGAGTCTACTAGCGATTAGTTTTTACTTTAACTGTTGAATAGAACGAGTGAGTGCTTGTGCGTAATCTTTCCTATACCTGTATTATAGACCCTTATAGTTGTGTCTGAGTTCTGTTGAAGGTGTTAAAACCTCCTGTTATATTTGTTAAGCGGTTTTCAGTGCTGCATCTTGTATTTCAAGGATCTTTTTTTACATGTTATTTGAATCTGATAGCATAAAACCCCCGAACCCCGATCTGTGTAACAATATATTCAATTTTGTGTTGTAAAATTTAAATTCAGTCAACAGGAACCTGATAATCATGATAGTATTCAAGGTATTTACTCGTATAAATGTTTAAAGGGTTTTTGTCATACTAAATTCAATTAAATAAAAATGTTAGGAGTGAGGGGAGGGGGAATGTTTTGCAGTCTATCTTTCTCGACTTATTTGATTCTAAATCTTCAATTGAAAAATACAAAAGGCTAACTTTTTTGTCAAAGTTTCTTTTATCTAAAGATTCATGAACTTAAAATATTTCGTTAAGATTTAAGGGTTTGGGAAACTGAAAAAAATTTAGTATTTCAAAGAAGAACCTCCTAAATCCTTTCTGAAAGTAGTAAATACGATTTATGATTCAAGATATTCAATTATCTTTATTTTATAAAATCAATATGTTTTTTTCTCAAAGTGTATCATTTTTGTCTTTGAATGAAAATGTTATAGTTCACTTTTGATCATAAACTTAAGAAAACATTTATTATAGTTTTTTGATCTCCATATATTTTCATTTCTAAAAATATAATAAGATGAAATTTATTCTTAGCCATGTAAAATGGAAATGATTTTCATGAGTTTTCGTAAAAAATACCTTAAAGAATGAACTGACTTATTTAATAAATTTTTTGAAATGCTTACTTAAAAATTTTATAATACTTTTATACAAAAAATATTTTATGATGTATAAAACATACCAGTTTAAACATAATGATATTTAAATTAAATTTTGTTATTGAATTTGTTCTTGCGAATAATACAGGGAATTTAAAATAAGACTTTGTATTATTCAAAACAATAAATACAAAAATAAAATTAAATTGCATTTTTATTCCTGTTATGTTAACATCTTTAACTCCAAATATATATCTCGATTTATGTTGCTTACTATTGAATTTGTGAGTAGTTAATTATTTTTATAATTTGAAACAAGTTTCATAACCATTCAACCGAAAAGAATTTATATACATACAGATGTAAGACACAAAATAATTGGAACACCAGTGAAAAAAAATGAAATTTTTTTATTAGTAAGGAATTGACAGGTTTCATTCGATGTGGGATTACGAAATAAATATATTGAACATAGCTCATCAGAATTCACACTCATTCCTCGTGCAGGAACGTCTCTGGGTCAGACAGTGGGCGTAAAGGAGGAAACCGAGCACACGGACTTTGTTTTCCAAAGAACCAGATAAAAACTCAAATCAGGTGACTAGGGATACTATTTTAAATTGTTAACTTCATCATCATGCTCATGTAATAATTTTTGAACAGAGTAAAATTTGTGAACATGGGCATTATTATCAGGCCGTCTTCCCGGAAAAAGAGACTGAAACATAGGGTGAGGATGATCTGCGTGGGCACTTCGATAATAATCGCCTGTGATAATGTGACTAATGAACGAGAGGTCTCAATCTGCGGGAAGATATTGCTCTTCCCACCATCACATAACCTCCCCCATGTTTCACGGTTGAAACCAGGCAGTCAACATGAAATGCTTCTTCTGGTGTTTGGCAGACGAATTCATGTCCGGTGGTTTGGAGTAATACAGTGCTTCTCAAACTTTCACTACTTGAGACCCAATATTCAATCCTAATTTTCATAACGCCTCCCTTCATACAATAAAAATGTATTAAATTCGAAAATACTGTACTTTGACGCTAAAGCTACAATACGATTTTTACTTCTTAAGTGCCACCGGCGTATATATACGCCTCGCTCAGCCAAAAACATTAATTGTCCCGGATGTATATATACGTCTTTTCTAAAATACGATATTTTCTGTTCACTGCTATTCATGAAATTATTCCGAAGGCTTTGGAATGCAATAAAAGGATCTTCACAGTCTTTGC
Organism: Trichonephila clavata; assembly: GCA_019973975.1. NCBI lineage: Eukaryota > Metazoa > Arthropoda > Arachnida > Araneae > Nephilidae > Trichonephila > Trichonephila clavata. Next base: position 294,035 of record BMAO01015871.1, read on the forward strand.
GAAGGATCTACTTATTTAGAGATTTATTGCCTTTTTTTATTTATTGCCTTTCCCCCTCCCAATACACTACATACGCATGCATATGAGCAAAGCGGTAGGATTGGAGAGTGAATCGCGTAACTTTTAATCGGCATCGAAGAGATTAATTATAAACGGGACAAATTATCTAGACAAATGTTAATTTTTTCATATATTTTAGGTAAATATATGACAGACCAGTGGGGTCACTGGTAGTTGTGAAACTTGTTCTTAACTTAGTATTGTTAAATTAATTATAAAATACATTGTGCATTACTCATATATTTATAAGTGTATTACATGAGCTTAGTTTTTTTTCAATCTTTTATTATTCAGAGTATATTTTGTTTGTTTTCTTTCAATAAATTAATAATTTTTTAAAATAATCTTTTGTTTTCGACTTTTCAATATGCTCGCGCCTTCTAGGGGGAGCGCCCAACAGTTTGAGAAGAGCTGGAGTAATAAAAATAAGGATTCACATCAGACTAGATGGCTTGTTCACCATTGCAATTGTATCCAAGTTAGGTGGTTCCGATACCACTCTAGTCTCTTCATAGCATTCCACGCCGAAACTAATTTTTGGGGGAGTAGATAGTATGCAATGAATGTTTGCAGCATGCAACTGCCGTTGAATAGTTTTCATGGATATGAGGTTCTGAAGGTAAAAATTCATCTTAACATTTTCTGTTGCAGTGCAGGCTGGAGATTTCGGGTGACTATCCTCTTCAACACCCGTCACTCACCCGTCCTTTAACTGTGACTTTCACCCACAGTTGTGCTACGTGAAATACACCTTACCCAAGTTCATGTAATCTGTTATAACCCTTGACACATCGGTCCTGGAAATACCTACAAGGTTGGCTATTCTGGACACGGACGCTCCAGTGAGGCTAACTCCGATTTACATTACTCTTTTCACATCAGAGAGGTCGGACGTTATCACGTTTCGCTAAGAACATAATTTTCTCGTGTAATTTTCACGATTTTAAATGCTTGAAAAATACGTTCTCTTTCCCCCCCCCCAGGTGGCACATTTTTAAGACACATAGTGGCCTTTTACTTGACAGTCGAATAAGTAACAGCTCTTTCTGTATATATATATATATTACAAAAATATACATAAAATAGTCTTAAACCTAAGATAATTATAGTCATGCTAGAATAGTTTTAGCCACAGTAGTACTAGCGCAAACTCCTGGTCTTAGGAACCAGGATTGTAATATATATATTGCAGGATTATATATATTAATACATATATATATATATATGTTTATGTATTGTCAAAGACAACCATGCTCTGTATATATGTATATTTATATAACCGTATTTATACTCCAATCTAACCACCATAAATTCTAAATCACAATCCAAAATTTCAAAATATTTTTGTAAAAATTTTTTTTCATCAAAATTCTAAGCCGCAAATTTTTTATTTTGTTTTTGTTTTTTGTAAAATGTTTATAAATATTCGATACCTGAGAAATCGTTAAGAAATTTCAAATGTGGAAAAACAAGAAGAGTTACTTGTTAATTTATATATTTCACTGATATTAAAAACTTTTAAATACACATATGAAGCTATAATTACTCTAACTATCAGTATCATGTTTTGAAAATTATTCGTCATTCCCGTTGTCACAGCTAACTTCAGAATTGGTGCCATCCAATGCATTTGATATGCAACATTTTTTTTATGGAATGTATCATTTAAGAATGAAAAAGGATTATCAAAAACTTTTGAACATTAGCACGCTAAAATTAGATCATTTTGCTTGCGCCACCGATGTATAATTGTTTCATCAGCGTCAAATTACTGCTTTCGTATAAAATTGCCTCCTTTTTCATCCTTGCGTCATAGTGAACTGTTCTGGATGCTATTACCGATAAATCTGATGCTTAGGTGAGTAAAAGAAAGCTTTTGCAAACACAATTTCATTAATACGAGCCGGCAACGATGCTTAGGATAGATTGAATAAACGCGCGAGTGAGTGAATATTAATTGCTCACGTCCTCGAGGGCTTTTGGCAACAAACGTCGTAATTTTGAACCATGGTCTAGTGACGAGGACAACGCCTGATCTGACAACTCCTTTCCTTCCACACCACACCTACGGAAAGACGCTTGAGCTTCGACATATATATCGTACATCGCGCCCCTATACGACGGGTATTTAGCGGTACTGTAGTCGAACTTATGACACATCGGACACGAGTCCGTTACCTTGACCACTAGGCTACCGCTGCCGGAAATTCAAGCCAAACAAAAATTTTATAGCGAAGAATAAGCAACATTTGACATTTTCTTCTCGAATGCCCGCCCACCCTCTGTTTCCTTTTATTTATACTTCCACTCCTTTTCAACATCCTTAATTAATAAAAAGTTCTCTGGATGAAAAAAAAAACCTAAAAAATATCAAAAACAAATATTATTTCAGGTAATAAAGTATGGAAAGAGTTGTTTCTTTTACGAAGGATTAATTTTTTGTAGATTCTATTAGGGGATTGAAAAGACACGTATATTCATTGACGCATTTCTAGCACACAGAAGTAGACTGTATTCAATTTGTTCATAACACATTACAAATTGTACCTTTAGTTCATTAATATGCTTAATAATGGGGTTTTTATTAATCAATTGTCACTTTAATTTTTCTCTCAGAAAACTTACAGAAGGGAATATAGAGTAATTATCATGCTACACACAAAGGGATAGCCAACATCTATTATATATGGTATTTCTGAAAGTTAATAATTGTTAAGGCATGTTCTTTGTAGAAAGGATGGATTATTAATACTTCTCACTGATTCTCTTATATCAATTATATTTCGATTATTAATTACACATAAAACTAATTAGAGATCCGAGAAAAAAATAGATTTTTTTTTTTAACTTCAAGCCATATATAGACCGTTGTTAGTAAGATTTGGCGCAAAATGTCGAGTATCTTCTCATGTATTCGCCAACAATTTCCACTAAATATAGAGCATTGTTTGATTTTTTTTTTGTTGTAAGCAAAGTAACTTAAATAAATAACTCGTTAGATTTATTCTGTAAATATTTCGATTAGATTAGTTGTTTCAAATAATAATAATAATTCTTTAGTCTAATGTTGATTATTTAAATAACTAGGTGTAAGTTAGGGTTATTTTAAAGTGGCACTATAAAGCTACACGATGGCTACTGGTGACGGCCCTCGTCATTTTGAACATCGGTCAAGTGACCAGGAAGACACCATAGCTACCCCCACCCCTTTTTAAATGATGATATATGCTCCTACTATTTTCAAATTCGTCCTTGAGGAGGTTAATGGCAGCATATTCGATTGGAAATTTTACCATTGCATTTAAACGTGTCATCTGTTTTATACACTATCGTTATTCTCCGTTGCTATGCGCTAAAACTCAGCTAATGATTCCTTGGACATAACAAGTAAAATCATTTGCGTATTTTATTGTAAGGTATGAGCATTGGAAATTTCGTTCCATTGGTATATTTTCTTCTTGAAGCGTCGTTTTTTCTGTTATACAGTGTATAATAGAATGATCTTTAATTAATACTGATTGTTATATTATTTTAATGAATATATCGCGATTTTTTTTATGTGGCACATACAAGGGGTGATCAAATGAAAAGGTACGAAACGACACGGTGGGTACAAATATAGACTTTATTCAAAATATACACCATAGGCCTGAGTACAACGATCCCACTGATGAACAAGCCACAGGATTCCTTGTTCCCAGAATTCCTGTGGCTGTGACGAGACCCAGTCCTTCACAGTGTCCTTGAGTACGTCGTCCGAGTTGAAGCGCTTTCTTTTCAGGTGTTTCTTCAGTGGACCAAAAACATGGAAATCGCAGGGTGACATGTCCGGACTGTAGGACGGATGGTCCAACGTCTCCCATTGGAACTTGTCCAGTTCCATTTGTGTGACTCTGGAGACGTGTGGACGCGCGTTATCATGGAGCAGAACCACACCCTCCGTGAGCAGCCCCGGTCTTTTGCTCTTGATGGACCTGCGTAGGCGTCGGAGTGTCTCACAGTACACATCGGAGTTAATGCTTTTTCTGTGCTCGAGTAATTCTGTGCTCGCATCATTTGGACGCCGCTTTTTATAAGAGCCTTTGCTCTCTCCTGCGCATGCGGGCACCCGCGCATGATCCGATCCCAGTCAGAGTCTCCAATGGCATCCCGAGATGTCTCGCTACATTCTCCCTTGGCGGAATATGCAAATATTTAACTGTTTCATTTTTATGTCGTTTCGTATCTTTTCATTTGATCACCCTTGTAATATTACAATACATTTTTCTTTGGGAGCATATGTACCGTAAAATCTGGTATATAACGCGCACCTTTACTTTTAGGCAGCATTTTTTTAACTTTTAGGTATGTTCGCCATATAACGCGCACCCCCTTTTAACGAAAGAACCGCAAATGTAACCTTCTTATGTTTGGAAGTCCTTTATTCCACATACTGTGCGCAGCTAAGTGGTATAGGTAATATACCCATGGAAGGCGTATTATGAGTTCGAGCCTTGTACCACTGATGATACGCCCTGCTGAGTTAGAGGATGCACGTTAAATATGTCGAGACTCAAACATCCACCCTTGGTGTGGTGTAGAAGATCGGAGTGGGGTGTGACAGATGATTCGTTGTTCTCGTCACTTGACCTTGGTTGAGAACTGTCGCCAAAAGCCCTCTTGCAGTTCTGGGCGACATAAATATAACTTACTCGAGATATTATGCAAAGCGTTAGAAGAAATAGTATACTTTTAGAACTTCAACCCTTTAGGGGTTAATAAGGAATAGCGTTTCTTTTAAATAAACAGTATTTCCATATAGATAGAAGTCCCTTTTTTATGCTTACTTTACTTTTTTTTAAAGCCCTTATTCTTATACTTTGCATATATCACGTAGCCGCAAATTTCAGTATTATTTTCTGTGTTAAAGTGTTAAGTAAACGGTAAGAGTGTTTTCTAACTCACTTTTTATTTTAATACGATTATATCTTTATCATCTAAAAATAATTACTAGAGAGAAACACTATTACATAATAAAATGTAGGACATGCTCTGAACCATGCAGTAAATTGTAGTGCACCACTTTTTTTTTGTAAGCAATACGAAAATATTTGAATAATTTCCGTAGTTAGCATAAAATATCTCAAACAATTTCCTAAAGTAAACAAAATGGATATCAAAAACAGTGCTATTATAAAATGTTTAGTTAAAAACATGTATACACCCTTCAATTTGGATGCTGATATATTATTTAGAATTGCACTCAAACAATTGTTTTGAATAACTGTCATAAAACCATAAACAGCATTCAAAATATCGTTATCAATGCTTTTCAGATAGAGCGTAAAAATTTCTATTTCGAAAGCATCCATTATAATCTGTCAAGAGTGAAAGAAAATGCAACATTCACGCAAAATCATTGGAAAACGAATAACCCACAATTCAAAATCCATCAACGACACAAAAAGATGTCATCCTTCTAAAAGAAAGAATAATCTGCATTAATTTCTAAATTCTTTAGTTTGTGATTAATAGTGTTTAATACCGTGATAATTGATGTCTGTATTGAAAGAACGCTTGATTCTGACAAAATCACATATTTCAAAATATTCGAAAAGAATTATGGTCACGAAGAAATACGTTTGTGGAGAATAAGAAAATCGAAGCATCCCCAAGAAAACAGCTAAGCAGTAAATTATTTCGTTATCTTTGTTTCTTTTGTTTGGTTAATTTTAGATACCAAATTGTTAATTTTTCGTTGTTTCTGGACAATGCAAGTGTACAAGGTGTGACCAAAAAAAATGAGACATGTCCAATAAATCATTGTAATTACAAAATCAGTTATCCGCGACATTATCACCTTCAAAGTAGTTCCCTTCAGCATTCACACACTTCTGCATTAGGTGCTGTCATTACTGGTAACAGTTTTGGTATAAACTGTTTTGGAAAGCCCTTAAGAAAACTCTCCATTTTTGCCTGAATCTCTTCAACTGAGGTAAAATGGGTTACCTTTAAACAAAATTTAGCTGTAAGAAATAAAAAAAAAGTCGCGCGTGGCCAAATCAGGTGAATAAAGATGATGCATCATCATAGTAATGTTTTTGCTGGTCAGAAACTACTTGAGAGATAGGGTCGGGTGAGCGGGTGCATTGTCTTCGTGCAACAGCTATCCATCTCTCCCTAATTCTGGACTTTTTTTCTAATTTTTTTCGAAGTCTTTTTACTATTCCAATGTAGTAGTGTTGATTAACAGTCTGACCACTGATGTGAGTAGGAACCCACTCATATCACGAATTTGGACTATGTTTTAGTCTATAATCTCTGACCTTGTGTGCCTAGCAAGTTCATCATCTTCCACACGAATCCTTCCCCCTGAAAACCTCTTATACCAATGAAACACATATGTATGAGACAAAATTTCATCACAATAAGCCTCGATTAGTATTTGAAATGTTTCCATGGATGATTTCTCAAGTTAAACTAACAAACTTGATGTTGATTCGACATTTTTCGGGCAGACTGTAGTTGCATGTGTCCACTCAATGACTCAGTACTCCCAATTGGCTTCACCGATTAAGACGAAACTGGCCACATAGATATAGGAGGTGCGTAGAATGACATCACCAAAATAGTTGTTGCCAACTCCACACTTTTTTTGAAACTAAACACATAGTCTTGGTTTTTTTGTGTCACGCCTCGTATTTGTTGAGCAACTGAAATCTAATTTTTAAAAAAAAGCAAAATTACTTCAATTTTATATTTCGTTGTCGACCGATCATTATTTAGGATCTCTTAACTATATATTACTAATGCTCTCGATCCTCTTAATGAAAACACAATTAAAAATTTCCAAGCGGTTCTGGTAGTTGGCGATAAAAATGTTGATCAGATCTAGCAATAGGTCGAAAATAATTTTAGAAAATGTTATTACAATGATAAATAATGAATCATTATTTGTAATCAATGGTGATTTTGGATAATCATTTATGTCTGCAAGACAAATTGCATATTTTCACTGTTTTTAATTACTTGAACTTAATTGTCAATTCAATTTAATTTTTTTTAAATGTCAATTTCCAAAAGACAAAAAAGGTTTAAATTTCGAGAATATTTTTTATGGAAATTGGCTGCACATTAGCAACTAAGTTTTTACAGACATGGTAAGTCCCAAACAGAAAGCGTCATTTCATTGTCAAACCATCTGGTGGTGGTTTTTGCTACCAAACTTTAACTCTTGAATTTCTTCAATTCAAGTTCTCGTCATATACTGATTATTGCCACAATTTAATTTTCCCTAGTGTACCAGAGCCAAATTGATAATTAAGGGATATTTTATGTGCCACATAATCAGGACAGGCTTGCCTACAATTTTTGCATCTTGAAAAATCTATCGACTCCACCAAAGATCGAATACTCAACCTTAAGCTGCCGATCCGACTTTTTCGAAAACATAATTTCATCCCATTCTGCTTCAAAGAAAAAACATTAAATCTCATACACGAACATTCAAAATTTAAGATTCTTCACCATTTTTTTTTTCTTCAGCATTGCGTTTTTTTCTTTTATGTCATTTAGTTCTCTAGAGAAAGAATTTTATGCTACAATTGCTGCTATAAATTTAAGTCAAACATTCATATTTTATGTATTCAAAATATTTTTTGGAGAATATTCTTCGTTTTATAATCTGTGAAATTCTTCTGTTAAATTTGCGACAAACTGCTTCATTCACATTTAAATGCAAATGTGTTTTCTTATATATATATATATATATATATATATATTAAAGTCGTTGGAACAATTTAAATATTTTTTGTTCCTGGTGTAATAACTTCAATAAGAAAATATTTTTGGCATATGACATAAGCAAAAGGAACAAATAAAAATTCAACCTTAGAGCAGTAACATTTTCTTTTATTACAAAAAAAACAAACGAATTCTATTATTTCCCTTATCTCACAACATGATAATCTGTAGTAAAATATTGTTATTATATTTCATAATTACACATTGTAAAGTGACACAGTTGAAATAATTTAAATGCATACTTTTTGTTGGAACTACACTGAGAGAAATACGCTTAAGTGGATAATATGAATAAATTGAACCAATTAGCATATTTATACAATTGTAAGAAATGTACAAATTGCCGGTAGATATATGAACAAAAAACATCCCAAATTTGTGCAAAAAAGGGGAACAGACAAAGCGATGTAACTAAAATATTGAATTACTCCAGACTTATAAGGTCGTAAAAGCCAAATCAAGCATACAAATATTTATATTTTAAATACATTTTATGAATTCGTACAAAACAATATCTATTGCACAAATAAATGAAATAATATTGTTAAGAACTTCGGGTAATGAATGCATAATTAATATCTGTGTGGATGTATAATACGTTAATAGTACTTTCGGTTGTATGTATTTATGTTCAAATTGTAATATTTGGAAGCAACGTCGTTCCTTACATTACAATGTCGATTCGATAGAAATTTGGCAAAATGTTGGTGATAGAGCGAAGTCGGCATCAATTTGGGTGAGTTGGCAACCATATGGATGCTTATGTAAATTAGTAGGAAAATAAATTTATTAATAACACTATCTATAACGCAAGCGGATCTTTCTAGATCGATCCGTCCAGGCTATAAATAGGAGTCGCTCTCCGAAGCTGTGTTAGTAATTTTATGACAGTTGAAGAGCCGACCAGCGAATAGTTGCTACTATCGAGCGAGTGCTAGCGAATAATCTTAAACTTTACGTATTTATATATTTAGACACTGATAGTTGTCTCTGAACACTGTAGAAGGATTCATTAAAGCCATCTAGGATTTAGTAGGTCAATTTTAGTGCATAATTTTGCATTTTAAGGGTTGTTTTTCGACAATAAATTTTCATCGGTCTTGAACAACTATCTTACTCTTTTAGGCTGATAACATAAAATGTTCGAATCCCGATACACGCAACACTATGTTTTGTAAAGAGTTCATAGTAATAATTATTTTCTCCCTTTTTGATTTATCTTATTGATTATTTTTTAGTTTTCTTTAAATAATTTAATGTTTTCAAATACATCGCATTCTTAACATATTGCGTTTCTCGCCGAATAATATATATATATTATATAAATTATATTATATAATATATATAAATTATTTCTAGTGAACATTTTGGTAGTCAGATAAAAAATAACTAACTCATTGTAAGTGTGTGGGGATGTGGTATATGATTGAAAGGGGAAAGATTTGATGTGAACGATGGCTTATAAAAGTAAAAAAGCACCAAACATTCCTTTTTTGATTTTTTGTACTTTTATTACTTTAACTATTAATTTCAAATTACATCTCTATCACAAATTATGACAGTTAAAAAATAACATTATCAGTCTCTTAGTGCAATGGAGTGTACGATATTTTTAGTGAGTCCATCATTAGCCAACACAAAGCAAACTAGATTGTTTACCCATGCGAGAACATGTCGTGTATAAGTGTTCGTGTAAAAAACACGGTGTGCCCAAATCTAAGCCACAAACAGACATCGTTTGGCCTTGAGACTTATTGATTGTCATTGCAAATGCCAATCTAATTGAAATTGAATCCGTTTGAATTCAACACGTGACACGTGTTGAAAACTATTGATTTATATGAGATCACTTAATTAACTGAAAGTGAGAAATAATTATAGCACTGGAAATTGATGATACATTTAGTATAAGAATACACTTAATATGAGAGTTGCACTGAGAAAGTAAAATGATAAGTATAAGCATCACTGCTACGATCGATGCACAATCAATAATAATGCCCGAAAACGGTGTAGGCCCTAAACTTTAGTGAGTGAGAGAAAGCTTATTATGTGAGAAAAACAGGAGAACACTAACCGGTTAAAAGTGTATTCAATATAAAAATATAGATGTTAGTTCTAAAATGAACCCTGTAAAACATTTTTCATTATGTTTTATATGTGTTTCAGCATATTCATAAAAAATAAATTTTGGCGGAATAATCCTTCAATCATCTGTGCTTTTCGAAATATCATAAAACTCTTTAACATGGGATAAAGCTCAACTGAAATACATTATTTACAACTTCCCTAAATGACAGTGATGTATTTATCTTCATATAATTTTTCTATTGGTCTGGGTTTTCTTTTCTCTCTGACAGAGTAGTATCTTATATTTAAAAAGAAAACGTAATAAAAATCTCTCATAGTGGATTTACAGCAAATGAAACAATGTTTTTTTTATTTGGTTATAGAATAGAAGATAGCATGAAGTATAGATGACGTAATATTGCCAGATGATATATGTAAATTATATCAGTGTAAATGTGCATTATTTATTATGCCAGAAAATATTTTGTTAACGGATGCAATATATGAATTTTTGAATTAAAGATATGCACAAAAAATGGGGGGGGGGGAGAGAGAAATGAACTTTTCACTCGCCAAATTTGTTGATTTTTGATTTGTTACAGACACTCCATTTGCGAATGTAACGCATGAGCAGGATGATTTGGACGGTGGAACAGAAAAAAGTCACACATCTGGCGCGAAGCCGATTTTCGACGCCAAGCGAAACAACAGACAGGGGTTTTAAGGTTTTTAATTAATATATTCTCAACTAATTGCAATATCGGAATGAAAAATAGTTTACGTCCTATTCTCAGACCTACTGAATATACGCACAAAATTTCATAAGATTTGGTCTAGTCGTTTCGGAGGAGTTTGGCTATAAACACTGTGACACGAGAATTTTATATATTAGATATAACATCTTAAAAGGCTTTTGGCGTTGAATTATGTAACCGTTAATTCAGTGATTGTTAACAACGACAGACTATGACATAATGCAAATGATACTGAAGATGCTTATCATAATTTTGAATCGTAGAAGAAGGGGACAGCGAGAACATCTGAGCTGGAATATCACTTTCTTTATTTCAACACAACATTAATCTGAGAACTTTAAGCGTGTATCAGCCCATCTACACGGCAGGTCTTCAGTGATAGCAGAACTAAAAACTTCCCTCAACAATGTTTCCATGAGTTCGTGACAATATCCACTAGGCCACAGCAACCACATATAACCAATGAGAGGAAATTGGTCAAAAAATACGTTTTTTTACTTTTATCTCTTATTTATCATAACAGATAACTCAACAACCTGGGAAATATTAAGAACTAGCCTACTACAACAACCCATGCACATGTTTACTTATACAGGGTGGTCCCGAATTCATGGTACAAACTTCAAGGTTATGTACAGGCCACTGTAACAATTATTTATTGTATAGAAATGTACGAACGCAAGTGACACTGAGGCATAACACAAAAATAAAAGACGAAATAAAATACAAAGTATTTATTGAAAGTGTCGTTGAAAGCGTGATGTTTATAATAACTGTTCAAAATTACATCCACCAGTAGCAATACAGGCTTGCCAGCATCAGTAGAGTGATTGGTGATACGTTCAAGGATACCAGGTATTTCTCGCACACTTGCAGCAGATTCGGATATTCTTCAACGAGATCCTCATCTGAGTCAATATCAGTCGCATGAACATGATTCTTCAGATTACCCTTAAAAAGTAATCGAGGCTGGATAAATCATGAGACCAGGGTGGCCAAGAAACTAGTCCAACACGCCCAATCCACTGCGTCCCAAACTGGCATTGAGGTAAGCAAGCACATCACTGAAAATATCTGTGAAAAACATTCATCGATCTGAAAACTGTGCGCGATACATTCGTAGCGCAGCTCTGCCTTACCATTTGCTCAGCCATACATGTAATGCTTTTTCGGCATACGAAAAAGTCTTCCATCATAGACGTCTGCTCAATTGCGAATGGCGCTGTTCCCTACTGAGATGTATCACGTTAAAGGGTGGCTAGACATATACTGCAGCCTACCGGCAAACCCAACCAACCAATAAATCAATTTATATTTATTCTCTTTGTTTGTGCTACGCCGTACATGTCCTATTCAACAATTGATTGTTATACTGTCCTGTATCAAACCTTAAAGTCTGTACTATGAATTATGACTATGTACCTGATATATATAAATATTAACACCATGCCATTTGCAAATTTTGGAGAATGTCAAACAAATTCTGGTGAACTTGAACAAAGCGTATCCGCAGGTAACCATATCTTGTAAAATCTATGCGTTTA
>BMAO01015871.1:362677-394212 GCA_019973975.1 Trichonephila clavata
GAAAAGTATAACATTTGATTTAATTTATGCATAGAAAGTGACATATTTAAGTGTGTTAATCATCATTTGAATAAGTTAATATTTTTTCCGTTGTCACATTTTATTTCGCCTCTACTTTAAAAATAATTTAGTAAATAACGTGAAAATATAACGGCATTGAATTTACGATATTTCGAAAATTACTTCTGCTAACTACAGTAACTAAACTGCATCTCTCAAATTTAAACTGTACACCGCGGGAGCCTAGTGGTCAAGTGGCTGGCAGGTCAAGAGTTCGAACCTAGTGCTGCTGAAGACCTGCCGTGTAGAGCGGGTCGTTGTGCGTTCAATCTGTCGATCCTCCAACGCCAGCCCGTTGGTATGGTGTGGAAATTAGGAGAGGGACGTACCAAATCAGATGTCGTTCTCGTCATTTGACCATGGTTCAAAATGACGAGGTCTGCCACTAATAGCCCTCGCGCAGCTTAATAGTGCGATTTGGAGTTATAGTACGTTAATATAACTTTCACTCAAATTTCAGTAAATGATATTTCGTCAATTCTGGTTTTTATTTATTCATTTATTTTAACCTGATTCCTTTGGTACAGCTACTTTCACTTGGGTATTTCTTTATTTAAAATATCAAAAAAAGGCATAATTTTAAATATTTTTTTAAATTATGTACCAAAATACGAATACTAAAAATCAACAAAAAACATAGGCTTAAAAATAAGCTTGTGATGTTATTGCAAATATATTTAGATATCGCTAGAATTAAATGTTACCATGACGATTATGCCGTGCATGTAAATCCCGTCTCTACCGAAAAATCCGGCATATAACGCGCGCCTTTACTTTCAATCAGAATTTTTTAGTTTTTAGGTATATTCGCCGCACGTATAATGCGCGCCCTATTTTTTTACGAATAAACCTGAAATACACGTGCGCAATGCTCTTATATTTTAAAGTAATTTATTCCAGGTATATTATTCCGAGCTTCAGTAAAAAATAGTGTACTTCCAGAACTATACAATCCTTTAAGTTCATAAGGAATGTTATTTCGTTCAAATAAACAGTATTTCGATCTATGAAGGTCTAATTTTTCTTCTATATGCTCATCTTTTTTTTTTTTTTTTATTTTTAAAGCTCTCATTTTCATACCCGGCATATAACGCGCACTCGTAAATTTCGATCTTATTTTTTGTGTTAAAAGTGCACGTTATACGTCGGATTTTACAGGTATATATTTTTCACGAAAAAAAAAATACATTTTTCCAGGCATCTTTTCCCGGAAATTTTTTTGTGCTTACCTGTATCCTATTTTTTAACAAAAAATAACATATGTGTTTCTTCATAAATTTACTGGAAAGATTCTTAACAAAAAAATATTTCTTTTACCATTTTTTTTCCCTTCTTTTTTTGTTTAAAAAAAAAAAATTTTTAAATATTTAATGATTTCTCAAGCTGTTTTGATAAAAAATGAACAAAACTTTCTTAAAGACTAATATTTTTTTTAAGTAAATTCTCTAATAAACCGCAAACATGGTATGCGTCATCGGAGATGGCCGTTAAGCATTTCCGTCAGCAACTTAACAACTAGGCCCGATGACTTGCTCCCGAAAGATAATAATAAAGACAGGAAATATTTTAACACCCCGTTACACCACTCACACGTCCATATAATTATAAAGAAATTACAGCCTGTCCCGCAAGAGCGAGAAATTACAGTTGGCCTTATTTCCCGCAAATTCATTCGCTTTTTTTCACAGAACCACGTCTTTAATTCTTATTTATAACACAAAGAGATGATCTCTTAACCTAAATTTTTAATTAAAATATTTCTTAGTTTTGATTTTGAAATTTCGATTTGAAAAAAAAAAGAATATATGAGGATTCATTTTAAAAGAACCAGAATCAGTGGCACACACAGAAATTTTTCAATGGGGAGGGGTCCAGGGTCGAAAGTCTCCCATTCTCGTATCATGTTCCGAACCGACACCCAGCATACTCTTTTGATTTTGTCGATTTTGGGGAGCAAAAAACATTAAAAAATGAATTATTAAATAAATAATTAGCATTAACATTAATAAAATTAATTATTAATTATAAATACTTTTTTAATTTTACGTACTATATATAAGATTATTCTCAAAAGAAAAAAAAAAATTCAAGGGCTAAATGGAATGAGGTCCGGGGGGACCTGGGTGTCTCCCTTTTCTGTGCGCTACTGACTAAAATTGGAGAAATTCTTTTCATAAGAATTAACAGTGATAATTACGATACCTCCTCGTATATTCTCTCCACTTTTTAGCCCCAAAGTTTCCCAAGAGGATTAGTTTGGAAATCTCGCGAATAGCTCCGTCACAATTCATCCACTCAAGTTCAAATACATTTTGTTAAACTTGTAAAGTATAACACTTGATGTTAATAAGTTTTTTCAAATATTAATTCATTAATTACCGTTTAAAATTAAATTAAATTAATTACCCCTTTTCGACGCCAACTTAAATTCGTATACTATTTGTATACAATACTATTTTATTGAAATAATTAAATTTAATTAATGAATAAATGGTAACAAACAAAAAATAGTCCATCACCATTTATAATAGAAAGAAAAGTATGGAAAATTGCAAAGAAAATAATTTTCTATTTTGTCATTTAATATTATGATTCTGTCATATGTATATACATATTTATATTAATTGTAAACATTTAATAAAAAGTCATTAAAATGAAATTTTTCTTTGCTGACCTAAGTAGGAATTGGCTTAAAAAAATTTTTTTTATTATTGCCTGCTTAAGATGCATTGCCCTTTTCTAACTAAGATGGGGGGGAGGGGGGGGGGAATAAAAGTCCATAAATATTTTGTGTTTATGCTTTTTTTAAAAAAAGAAAATAAGTTTGGCATTCGTGGAATTTAAAACATGTAAAACAGTTTTCTAAATCTATTCATTGATCCGTGCAACGACATTCAAAAATACAGGAAGTTTTTGTACAAAATAAATTCAATTTTAAAAAACATCAAACTATTTAATCTCCCCTTTCTTCTCTATTTAAAAAGTCGAATTATTGTCAGGTTCATTTCCTTATATCGCTTCCCTTAAATTAGTTCCCACTAACCATTCATTAATTCCTATTTAAATTTTTTTTAAAAAAAAATGGGGAGGGTAGGATAAACAAATATTTCATTTCATGAAAAATTTCAGAAACGCTCAAATTTTTGATTAAAAAAACTAGACGAAATATAAAAAATATTCTTCGGAAATAGTTTATGGGTTCCATCATTAAGTTTATATTAAAACTTTTATAGACACCGTAAAATTAAAAAGGCGGTTTTATGATTTAGTTGAACGCATACATCATCATGTTTAAATTTCTTATCGTGCTTAATCCCTTCATCAAAATAATGAAAAAAATATGAACAGCAATTAATAAATACAAAAAAGAAAGAAAAAGCTTATATTACAGTTTGTTCTCTTTTGTTGTCCCTCGCATATTATTTTTATTAAATATATTTTATAATTGGAACGCATATATTGATGGATCAATACAACAGTTTTTTAAGCCATCGTAAGGGGCTGTGGTCTTACCTCCCAGCAAACTGTACCCCTGATCAATTTTCAAATGTCTGCTTTTACCAATAATGAACCAATAAATATATATTACAAATAGTTAGCGACAACTGTTTCGCCAGTAAAATTTAGTCCTCAAATTAATCCGCCAACCACGAGTAACTGTAGATATATCACGTTTAACTTTTTTTTAAAGTCGTGGGTACACACTATGAATACTCTCATGTACGGCTCTAGCAGTTTTGCCACCACGGACAGAAAGGGAAAATGCCGCCTCTCTCTTCAAAACCAAACATTTTAATTAATGAGAATAAATGGTTCCTATGTATACACCGAACCCGGGGTACCCTAGTGATCCTTCTCTATTTTCGACCCTCTTTCTTGTCATTCAATTCATTCTTTCTTTCTCTTCCCGTCTAGACCACAGATATTAAAACAAATGTTTGGCGCAGTATAGCCGAAATCGGCTCTTGCGCCAATAAACCCTAAAATCACTCACTCACTCACTCCTATGTATACACACCTATAAAACTTGAATAATTCTTTTGAACAAAAAGGCAGCACACAATAATATTTTGTGTGTGTTACCTTTAAGACAAATACAAAATAATTCAAAATTAAGGACATGGCTACCTGTTATTATTTCAAACATAAAACGTTCTTTTATTGTAAGAGAAGGAATCGCCCATTTCACCATGCAAATTTTTTCTAAAGAGTCTACTTATGGTTGGGATCATAAACATTTATTTTAACTTATAGTATCTACACTCAAAGCTAAAATAAAACATCTCCTGTGTGACTCTCTAACAACAACAAAAAATCTTTTTGTTCCTATCCTCTTTTGGATAGCCGACACCGGACGTCGTATGGGTGAAAGGAATGTCCTTTGTGACATACTCCGGGATGGAGAGAAAACTACTACTGAAAGATGTGTAAGCTTATCTAATTTCATTATTGAACATATACTCTCGCTATGAACTCTTAGGTTTCAACATAAAAGAAGACTGACAATAAACAACAGAGTACAAAATAAGAAGTAAGATACCCTAAATGAACTACCAAATTCACACTCATTAATATTTCAGAAAATATATGAATTTTTTTAGTAACAAAAAAAGAGATTTTTCAAATTCGATCCAAATGCCGCCCTTAGAATTTGCTGCCCCGTGCAGGAGTCCAGTTTGCCCGGCTCTAGAGCCGCCCCTGTTGCACTACATATAATTTCAGACATTTAACACATTCGTATAATAGTCAAACCTCCATATAACGAACCTCTATTTTGCGAACATTTTCCTGGAACCAAGAACATTTTACTATTTTCTTCGTAAAATAACCTCCAAATCGAGAAGTGCATTTTCAATTTCACGAACTTTTTCTCTTGTGACTCGACTTTTCCCCCTTCCTATTTTTAAAAAACTTCAAGACATTTTTCAAATTATTCTCATTTTATGGTGATCAATGGCCTTCAACTAGTTTTATTAGAAACCTAACTCGCCTAGAGCAATGAAATTGCCTTAATTTTTCATACAAAAAATTGAAGAAAAATTACCAGATTTTATCAATAATTAAATTTAAGTACGCATGTAGTAGTGCAAGCTTAAAATCACTGGTTAGAAAATAATGTATGTTTAAAATTACTTATACTTAAAATTAGAAATTAATTTTTTATTTTTTTATTTCCAATGGTGGATTACAAGACAACTGCAAACAAAATGAGAATCAGAGAATATTGACAAAAAAACAAAGGAAAACACAAAAAATAATAAAAGAAAAATTAAGAAAAGAAACTTAAGTTCACAGTATAAATCACAGATTTTGTGTCTGGCCTCCCAATATCTGCTCCACATGGATCCAGAGCTGAATGCACGGCAGCATGCCAAATAAATGGCGTCCATTTCTTCATTGGAGTCGCACAGTTTACAAAGTGGACTCTGGGCAATGCCTATCATGTTTAGATGCTTGGACACGCAGTCGTAGCCAGTGGCGATTCGAAAATCGGCCACAGCTCAATCTCGTGGCCATTTTGGAATATGAAGGAGTTTTCTAAACTACGCTTTTTGTTTATTCTTTTGGTTGAATTTAAACCAGAAGCACTATCTGTGGTATTTCTTTATAATTCTTTTGGCACTATAAAAAGGAACATTATTTTTAGAGGTTTGAGAGTTTTTTTTGTTTCCTTCTTCACCAAGCTATTGGCATTTTCATTCCCATTAATGTCACAGTGCGCAGGGATCCATTGCATGGCAATGTCTATATGGCATTGAAGTAAATCGACAATTAACATTAAAATCTCGTTAATTATAATATAAAATTAGTTTTTAAATTTGAAAATACAGTGTATTCCTGGACAATATTTTTTTCTTCTTGTTCTCCTCGCAGATTTATTTTTGAGGGTAAAATATATAAAATGGGTAGATATTAATTTGCAAAAGTGTGTAAGTAATTATTTTTATATAATATATAACGTTTATAAATTAAAAATTTGCTTTATATGGTTTATATGGTATAATAAATATGAATCTCTATTTAATGAATTTTCCATATATCGAACTTTTATTCGGGATTTAGCGACTTCATTGAACAGAGGTTCGACTGTGATTACAAACAAAGAATAAAAATAAATAAATAAAAAATATAAAAAAAATCGACAATTTTAATTTTTTAAAAATTCGTCTTTGATCGAAGGGTTGAATGATATCTATTGCGATGGGGGGGGGGACTTTTTACTGTTTGACTAAATTTATTCTATACCCATTTCGGCAAAATAAACTCGCAAATAATAATAATAATAATAATAATAACCATGAGATGAGGTTCAAATTTAATATATACAATGCATACGGTAAATAAATGCATAGTTTTTTAAATTTATTATTCAAAACAAAATTTCATATTTCACACCATTAGCAAACTTGGCATTGAGATTATAAAAAAAGATGAAAAAATATTTATTTCTAACCATTTAAGTAAAACCAGTAGAACAAAAAAGAGAGCTCTTACCTGCTGTGTACACTCTCCCGACTGTGGACCAAACTATGACGCACAGAGCTGGGGGCCGTCACGGATCGGATCAGACTGTCAGCTACAAAATGCAAAAATCAAAACAGATAATGAATGTCATCGATTCACTTCAGATAAGTGTACATTTCTACGGTTTAAAGTAAATAAACTAAACAGAACAGCGCTTCAAAAACTAAAGAAAAAAGAGAAATATGAGTAGGCTGGAAGGATTGCAATGCGGTCGCGGTTTCTAAGTAAAACTCACAGAAGGACGCCATTATGCAAAGTTTTTATCAAATTTGTGTGTTGATGTACCCGAAGTGGCCTTCAAAGAAAAAATGAAATCCAAAGAAACGTCCCATACACGTTTTAGGAAATCGGGTTAGTCATTGAATTATATTTAATCGTCAATTTCACTTGTCCATTAAAATTTGACTTTTTGATGATAAGTTTTATAATTAGAATTCTTTGAACAATGCGTCATGGCAGTGGCGTAAAGGAGAACATTTGAGCCCCTTGCAAAGTCAGGTTTTGGACCCCCTGGAACTTTGGGCCCCTCGCAGTAGTGCGCACAAAAAATTTTCAAGGTGTCCATGATCGAAAGTCCCCCAACTCGTAACATACCTCAAGATAATATCAATGGATTCTTCTGATTTTGTAAACAAAAAAGACTAAAAATAAATTATTGAATTAATAATTAGCATTTATTAATAAAACAACTTGTTAATCACAAGTTCTTGATTAAATTTTACGTTATACATATATAGGATTACCATAAATCGAAAAACATTCAAGGGCTTTAAGGGGGGGTCCTGACCCTAGAACACCCCCCTTGTATGAGCCACTGGCCCCTCGTGATGCGGGGGTGTACGTTCCGCCAATGCGTCAAGTTAAAAAATGTTGTGCTGTTGCTAATGCTACCTGATCGACAGTGTCAGATCGAGGCCCACGAAATTCATCGTGGCAAGGTGCTAGTTTTTATGCCCGCGTTAGTCACAGCTTTGAGCACATTGCCGGGGACAATACAATTTGGCTCGGTTCTACCCCAACTTTCAACGAAGGCCCATGACACCATGGGGGGTGCTCATGGGCCTCCCACACCTCTCTTTCCTTTCTACCAACCTCACTAGAGGACTGCTATTTAGAGTAGCCTTTGGAGTATCTTTAGAATTAAATGTTTATTCGGCCCAAGTTAGCCTTTGAGTTTGACACCCTTGCTGTAGACCAAGGGTGGCCAACCCGTGGCACAATGTGTCCCGGCAGAGTTGTAACAGGGGTACGTGAAGACTTAATAAAAAAATTTGAGAAATTGAAAGGATAATAATAAATAATAACTTATTCTACAATTTTTCAATGAAATGTAGTTGTCTCAGACAAAAAAAAAAAAAAACTCAAAATTTATTTTAATTACACTTAATTTAACTACAATAGAAGTTTATCATGAAGAGGATGCTCCTTTAGTGTTGTAGAACCTGGCTTTCCAAAGTTTTTTCCCCTCCCGACATTGTAGAAGCGTGTCTTAAGATATCTGGCAGAAACAATGAACTGCCCAGTGAGGGCCTGATTCTCAAGAATGAAGATTGGCTTTGGGACGCTTTAATAATTCAAATTTAAGATCAATGGGAAAAGATTTTATTTTTTCTTACCCTATAGTTGATCATATGTATCTTCTATTCTGAACAAATTTGCTTTTTTTGTCTCAATTTTGGAGAAAAATTACATTTCACATTAATGCAGGAACTATCTACCAAAGTTAGTAATCCTCCGAATGGTGATAGATTTAAAAATTTAGTGTCCTTTTTTACAGAATTCATTTAGTGCTAAGTTTGATAACTTTCAAAATGATTAAAAAAATGATCTTTTTTACATTTTTTTTTTCAATTTACCCGCAAGACGCGTTAATCGTTATCTTATGAAATCCAAATATAAATTATTGATCCACAGGAAAATACTACACTGAAAATAAAATAAAAGTAACTTATTTCAAAACTGCAAGTGATCTGAATTATAATTGAATTTTGGAAATTTATATTGACAAGCAATTTTCCAAATTTATACGAGTTTGGCTATCAAATATTGTAAGTTTAGAGCAACATATGTTTGTGATAAAATGTTTTCTATTATTTGAACATAAAATAAAATAAATATCTCTCGAAATTAAGTGAACTGAAAAACAATAACTTGAGATTCGCCGGACATGTCTGTCGAATGGATCCCTCATATATGACATCAAGAATCTTTAATTATAAACCCATCTCGAACAGACCCAGAGGGAGACCCAAGCTGAGATGGACTGATTGTGTGGAAAAAGATTTTAAAGTGCTGAAAGTGACCAATTGGAGAACTGTCGCCTCCCGGAGGACAAGATGGAGGGATGTTCTGAGGAAAGCCTTGGTACACCCCGGGCTGTCGTGCTAAAGAAGAAGAAGAAAAACAATAAAACCTAAGTTTGTGTGTAGTTTTGTATTATTTTTATATTACACTACCGTTTGTAAAAATACAACACCTTGAAGGGATCATCAGAATTAAATGAACTTTGCAGCAAATATCAATTAGGGGATGTTACATTAGATAGTAAAGTTTCAGAGCCAACGCGCATGCGTGGTGTGCGCAGTGCCCTTTGAAATGATGCTGAAAACGCATAAATAGAGGGCTTTAGCGGAACATTGAAAATAGATAATGATTATTTGTAAGTGGCGAACGTTTAGTGAGACCTAAGTATGCCTTCACAACGAAATAAGGAGAAATTCCAACAACTTACGGAGTTTGAACGGGGAGGATTATCGACCTTCGAGAAGAATTTTCCTATCACGCAATAGAAGCACATGTGCAGTGGAACAGATCCACAGTGATGCGCAATTGGAAGCAGTGGACTGACGAGCGCCGAACAACTCGATAAACTGGCAGTAGACGACGGAAGGTGACATGGGCGCGACGATCGTTACCTGCTCCGCATAGTGGTGAATGACCGTACACCTTCCTCCAGGCAGTTAGCAGCACGTTGGTCTACTGCTACAGGTGTACTAATGTCGGCTTCGTCAATTCGTCGACGTCTGCTGCACCCTGGATTGCGTGCAAGGGTGCCTTTATACAGGATACCCCTCACGGCAAACCATCGGCAATAGGCTCATGAGCACAAAGCCTGGCAAATTGATTGGCACCAAGTTGTCTTTTCCGATGAATCACGCTTCAATTTGTGGGACCATGATGGCCGCATTCGTGTTAGACGGAATGTCGGTGAACGCTTCTTTCCAGAGTGCGTTATCGAATGACATAGTGGCCTAACACCCGGTGTTACGGTTTGGGGTGCGATTTCGTATCATGGGCGATCCAATTTGCTACGAGTTGAAGGTAATCTCAAAAGCAACAGATACGCCCGTGAAGTGTTACAGCCCGAAGTCGTTCCCTTCCTTCAAGGCATCCCTGGAGCTATCTTTCAGCAGGATAAAGCACGCCCACATCTTACAAAGAATTTTAGAGACTTCTGTTCAGCCCAACACATGCAACTTCTTCCTTGGCTTGCTTATTCGCCGGATATGTCGCCTTTTGAGCACGTGTGGGATTTGGTTGATCGGCGTCTCGCTCGTGATCCGCGTTAGATATTCAAAATCTGTTTGATTCCATTCCACGTCGTACAGCAGCGCTTATTGCAGCGCGGGGTGGCTACACCAAATACTGATTTCGGACACTTTATATTGTTTTTTCGCTTTGAAAATTTCGTCACTTATTTGTACTAATACAAGTCATTTGTGCATTAAATTTCATTCAATTCTGATGATTCCGTCATGGTATTGCATTTTTTACAAACAGCAGTTTATATTATTTTTAAATTTCCACTACTTAGGCTTTAATTAAAAATTTGCCTAAGGCTTTAAGTAACATCCCCCCCCCCTCCTCTTTTAAATTGCTGTTTTTGTTCGAAAAATTGGAAGTGGCACGCACGATTATTTTTCATCAGATAGTGGCAATCTTCCCAAAAAGGTTGGCCACCCCTGCTGTAGACCAAGAGTGTCGAACTCAAAGACTAACTTGGGCCAAGCAAAGTTTGATTTTAGGTGGGCCGCAAAAAAATCTATATTCATGGAAATGTAGGTTTATTTCGAATAATACATTATAATAAACAAATATAAAAGAACAAGAAAAACGTACTGTTTACGTCCTGACCACATTGAGATCTCTGCTACTAATCTTTCCTATTTCGGGAGAAATTTTGACATTTTATTATTTATTATTATGTGCCAATATACTGGCCGGGCTACAAAATTGTTCGTTGAGTGCCGCATGTAGCCCGCGGGCCGCGAGTTTGACACCCCTGCCGTAGAATCTAACCAGGGACACACCAACCGTCACTCAATAAAAAATCATCTTAGTTTTACAGTCCGTGATTTCTTTGTTTAAGTAGATAAGTTATACACACACATAACTCAAAGTCTACTCACAAATTGTTCTACATACATTTGTAGTCAACCTCCCCAAAACATAAACAAACAGACTGTAACAACGCTTTCCATACCAAAACTCATGCACTAATTTCTTTTGCTGTGTATTTACTGGCTATATTTATTAAAACTATTTTAGACGCCACAAAGCAACTATATTGCTCCAGAAGTTTCTGATTATCATGAATCTATCCGCAAATAAAATTATCTATTTCATTATTCAAATTTGTTACGTTACTAAAAGGAATTCCCTCTCCTAAATTGGATAATATTTTATGTTATATTAGAAGAAAAACATCTAGACTTAATAAATTTGCTACTGTTTTGAGTTCAATAGGTCAAGTATCAAAATATAAAAAAATGCTATGACACGTTTGAAGTATTAGAAGAGAAACTAACGCTAAAAAAAAATTTATGGGGATAAAAATATTTATAAATCAACTACATTAGATTCAGCCTAATTTCGAAACGCGGTCAACGATCTTGGAAATATTTATTTGGGAAATTACTTCGCAGTTATTAATTAATGTTCATTATTTAAAAAATGAATTTTTCTGAATAGATGTGCAATTAATTACAGAATTAAAATTTAAAGTGAAATAATTTTTTAGAATTACTGGTGTAGAAAACTTATTTTTTTTCTAGCTATTGTATACTTTCACTTTTACATTTCACATTATATTAGTGTATTTTATGGAATTATACAAGGCTAAAATCTTTTAAGTTTTAATTTAAATCAACTTCTCATTTTCAGAATAACAAATAGCTAAAATCACACTAATAAATTACTCAGAGCAGAATATCGAAAATAAGTTATGAAATTAGTAAACAAAAAAACTTCTTGGTCACAGAAATTCTGAAAATAAAATTTGCCATTAGGATTACCCAGTGCACATAATAAATTTTTGAAAAGTACCCTCCTCCAAAGTAAATGTTTTTTCAATGTTTAAGAAATATATTCACTTGTAAAAAACGAGAATGACTAAAACTAACAGCTAAAAATATAAAAATAATGATAAATCCTTTAAAATCACCATAGCAAAAAAAAATATTAGTATTACTTACACTTTTTAAAGGGAAAAATAAGACTAAAGAAGAAAAAAAGACATGTAATTTACGATTTCTGGGACCTTAGGTTTTCATATTTCTTAATCAAATTTTTAATATTAAAATTACTTAATTTTCTTAAAAAAAAATTGTGGTTGAAAATTATGATAAAAATAGGTACGAGAGCAAATTTATTCAGAGTAGAGAGTGGCATTAGTATTTTGCCATTCATTGGTGTAGGAAAATTATTTGTTAATTTTCTGACCGGGGGACATACAATGAATGTTATGAATTACTGCTGGGGTGGCAGATTATATATATATATATATATATATCAAAATTTCTCTTCAAGAGAGAGATGAATAAACATGATTAAAACTGAAAATAATTGAAATTGCAAGATAACCAGACAACAGAATTTAAAATAAATATGAAAAATTAAAATAATAGAGTTAAATATAAAAAATATAAAAGAATGGATGTTACAGTACTATCAACATTGCTGACTTAGGACAGCTTATATATAAAAATATTTTATATGAAAGTGGGGTTGAACATGTTTTGTGACCAGCCAACCTTTCTGTTAATAATACTGAGCAAAAACCTATTGAAAATAATGGATAGGAAATCTAAATGCATTATGAGAAAAAGGTAACTTACCTAAAAATTGCATACAGAAACGCAGAGCCCGCGCTAAATCTGAGTACAATAAACAAGTTATTGCCAGATTCTGGACCCAAATACATATTCGAAGCAAAGCAATGGCTGAAAAGTAGCACTTAGCAAAAGTATGAAAAGAATAGAAATAATAAATTAAGAATTGTAAACTTACTACCATTATCTGAGGGACACTAAGATTATATGATTTAAAAAAATATAAAAATTAAATTAAATTAAAAAAAAGTAATTTTTTTTTTAAATTAGAAATTGGGGATATCTATAACTATCTAGGAAGAATAATAAATTTATAATAATAACCTGTAAAAACTATGGAAATTTAATTCTTACTATTTAGAATTTCTTTATTCAAATATCTATTAATAAAATTAATTGAGTACTTTTGAATTAAACAGTATTCAGTAAAATATTTATAGTTTTTTTTACTTTTTCTGATTTATTTGAAACTAGAAATTTATTGCGTTGTGTGTAATTAATAACAATATTTCTGAATATAGAAACATGCACGTTACTCTCCCAATGCGGTACTTTTATAATATTGAAATTAAAGTCTTCTCGTTTATCATAAATTTTAGTAACTATTTTATTATCTTTTAATTTAATTTCTATATCAAGAAAATTTGCTTCATAATTGCTACTATTTGTCTGAATTAAATTAAGATATTGTGGATAAAAATTAATGTTAGGTTTAAAGTTGTCTTGCTTGCCAAAAATAATTATATCATCTATATAGCGAAAAAAGCAATATCCTAAGTTGTCTATGAAACTATTTTCAAAATAATGTAAATATAAATTGGCAAGACAGTTGTTAGCAGTGCCACCTTGTGGCAGACCCTTAGTCTGTAGATAATAATTACCATTATGAGATAAACATAGTTCTCTTTTAGAATTAACTTAAGTATAGAACCAAATCTATCATATTTGACATTTTTAAATAAGTTAATCTTTATGTAATTTTACAAGTGTTTTTTAATCATATCATCAATATTAATAGAGTTAAAAAGATCTTCAAAATCTAAACTATATACTGAAAATATCTTTTTATCTTTAATTTGTTCAATGAATTCTTTACTATTTTTAAGAATAGCTGAGGTTTTAAGATTGTTTATTGTATCTTGTAATATATATAAGCGAAACGAAAATCGCTTAACATGAAAGGTTTCCCTTCTGGGAGGAAGAAGATATTGCAATTAAAGCGACACTTAAATGTTTTTTTACCGGAAGAATTCATTGCAATAGATCAGGGGTGACCAACCTTTTTGGGAAGAGTGCCACAGTCTGATAAAGAAGGGTTATGCGTGCCACTTCCAACTTCTCTAACAAAATAATATGAAATTTTTTTTTAAAAAAGTTACTTATAGGTTTATTATGGAATTTTTAGGGAAATAGCAAATTTTTAATGTAAGTTTAAGTAGTGGAAACTCAAAAAGTAATATAATAAATAAGAAAAAAGTACAAACTTGGGTTTTATTGCTAAACTTTTTACAGGTCCAATCAATTTGGATAAGTGTTAAATATAAACGAATATCTTGAAACATTTTATTCTAAATTATTATTAAACATAACATTTAACATCTTGCAGAGAAATTATGAAAAAGGATGTATAAAGAAATGATCAGCATTGTTTCAATCATTTTAAAAATTATCAAACCTAGCACTATCCGAAAAGAGGAACATCATGAAAAGTATGATCAGTTATTTAGATGCACATTCCTATGGTAAAATGAATAATAAAATGGATGACATCTAACAATTCGTTGACAATTTGATGCTAAAGCAAGACAACACAAAGAAAAGAGCATCAGATTATTTTTCAAAAACTAAATAGATGTTTTGTTTTTCAAAAACCTTGAAAACTTTGCATTAAATTTTATTGTGAAATTTGTAAAATTGTATATTTTACAAATTTTACAATAAGACAAAAAAATAATAAATAAATAAATGTCACAAATTTTTCAAATATCTATGTAAATAAAATGTACTCTAATAGATTTAATTTTGTTGAACATATTTTTTTTTCAATATACTTTGACACGAAATTCTTTTAACGCGAAAAAAAATTTCAGTCCCCCTCAGTTTTGTGCTAAACGATTTTCACGCTATACAGTGTCCAATGAGGCGCATAAATTACGCAATATCTGGTGGCTCTGAGAGAGAAAGAAATAGTTGAAAAAATAGCAATATTTTGTTACATCAGTTCCTTGACACTTTTTTTTTCAGAAGGTCAAGTTGAAAGAAAGTCTCCTTCAGCGAAGCTTGATTGTTAAGCTGTAATAATACACCGCTCAATGCTATTTTTTTTTCTCTCTCCCTCGTAGAATCTTTTTGAAAGTCCATTTTCAGCAGGGGGGAGGGGGGAGATCGAGGAAAATGATAATGGACTGCAAATTTCTTTCTTGTACGTCATAAACAAAAAATTTCGCAAAAAACATACCTTAAGTAGGTGGAACAGAGGGCAAGGGGGATATTTCTGGAAAAGTAATGACTTTTTTGAGGTTTTTATACGACAAAGGAGGGAAGGTATGAAATGTGATCGTAAAATTGAGGCTATAACTATTTAAAAAAAGTTTTAGAAAGAGAAGGGCAAAGGAAAATGATTACTTATGAGAAACACTATTAATCTTCATCTTAACATTTTCGAAAAAAGTTCTTCTACGCCAGTTATTGACAGCAAATTCTTATGTTGTTGTGTTGCTAAAAAAGATACCGACAATACATAGGCGTATATATATATATATATAACCCAAAGACATCTGGTAAAATAAACATTACCATGCAATAATTGAATCTCTCCAAATGAATACTTACAGGGCTGTGTGAAAGATATTCTCTATTCTGATTTATTTATTTTGTTAGGCAAATAGTAGAGTGAGAGAGACAGAAATTTTTTTTCTGTTTACTTGCTGTACACTCCGCTTTAAAATTATGAATATATAATTGACATACCATCAACTAGAGGCATCATATTTTATTTTGCCTATAGTAGAAACAGGAGGCAAAAAATAAATAAATCATGAACAAGAATCTACAAAATCCACTTAGGAAAAAAATTCTTATTATACATGGAACAATAATTAGTGATTTTTGTTTAAGATGCACTTAAATGGTATCAAATTTTCAAATCTTTATACTATTATAATTATTTAGAAAAATTTACAAGAGATAGTAAAAAATGCATTCATTGGTCCTTTATTCATTGACAGCCGGCCAATTAAATTAAGACGCGCATTCATTAAAGAAAAAATACGAAGAGACAATAGTTCAGGATACATAGGAACATGATCATGCAATTTATTTTTAATCCTTATTCAATCAATGTTTAAAACATTAATGAATTATATAAATGCATAAGTGTGTGTTTATATATAGTAAAAAATGACGGAAAAATTAAATATCCTACAAAACAGAGAAAGACCAAATATAATATATATAATAATGAAATACTAAAAATGAAAGCGAGAAGAATAAAAAACCAATATATAAAGAAAGTCAACCAACTAAAATGGAAAACTATTATGTTTCTAAAGCTCTCGCTGACATAGGGCAGTGAAGATGGGTTAAGCTAGCTATTTAGGATCCTAACCTACCCATTCAGCAGAAAATGGCTATATATATATATATATATATATATATATATAATCTGGTTTTTATCTTTTAGCTTTGTTGGTTGTATCATTTTGTCTTATTATTTTATTTTATTTTTTACTATATATATATATTGTAACGGGTCTATTCGCGTACCTTTTACTCATCCTCTTGCGGAAATTCTATTAATTTAAATATTGTTCAATTGAAAACTTTTTGCCGAAGAAGATGCTATCTTTGTAAATCATGTCGTATATTTAAGCATTAACTTTCAGGTTCGAAGAGACAGAGAGGTTAGGAGTTAGATGATAGAGTTAACGTATAGTCATTAACGTAAAAGTAACTGAAAGCCAGTAGAAACGACTCATCCATAAATTGATTAACATTTAAAATTGATGTTTGACGATTCAGTTAGTAAGATATTGGAATTAAAATTCAAATTGACAATCGGTTATTTGAGATAGGAGTTACGATTATTTCAAACGTAAGTGACTCTATTTATAGTTAAATATTAAATATCTCATCTTCCTCACTTTGGCTCCAATGCTTTATACATGTGCATTTCCTTCCCTGGGTTTGTGAGACTTTAAAAAGAATAAATAAATTATATTTGTTTTGATTATGTCTGGTGTTCTTTCAAACTCCCAATCAGGGGAAATTCCTTACAATATATCTATAAATTTTTTTCTGCATATGCATATATATTATTTTTATGTAGGTTTATATACACATATTTGTTATAAATATATATATCATTCCGGAAAGAGAGAGTTTGTGCCAATTTTAAAAACAAGTTTAAACCCAGCACATTAGAATTTTGGTAGAAATTTATTAAATTATATGGTTGCTATTCTGTTCTATAGCCTTTAGTAACAACAAAATTAATTTTTACAAAAAAAAAAAAAAAAAATTCATAACTTACATTTAACGGACTAAAGGGAGGAAAATTGTACTTAATTTAAACTAGGCAATAAAATTGCTGGAATTAAAAGGGGGGGGGGAGTATATTAGTTTTTGAATAAAACGTGACGAAATACAAATGTAGAATAACATTTTAAAAAACAACAAAGAGGTCAAAAAATTACAAAAATTAAGGTTTCCGTAAATCATTCATCTTGACTTTATGAAAGTGATGTTAATCCAACGGAAAAAAAGCATCAAATTGGCTAAATTCATGTGACATCACAGTCGCATGATGACAACACGTGTTTCTAGCCAATCAATTCAAAAACTCATGTGACGTCATAATTACACGATTAAAAAAAGCGCACAAACACACACAATCACCTGTTTCCAGCTAATCATTCCCTACACTGCGTGGTTGCCAACTTTTGCTGTTTGCAGAAACTTTCTCTTAAAACTTACATATTTGTCAACTATAAGAGTATTTAATTTGAAAAAACATGCATAAAATAGGATTTTATAAAAAAGTTTTAGAATTTTTTCCCCCTGACATGTGAACATCTTTATCCAATAATGAAATTTGAAATTTTAACTAAGTTTTACAAATAGAACAACAAGTACAATTAGTTCAATGTCTGTTTTGAATCCAATGAAGAACATGTGTTTGTCTTTGCTATACGAATGTCATGAATGGAACCTATTGAGTGTAACAAGTAATATAAAAAAACTTTTTAAAATCAATTCCTATCTTGAATGGATGAATAGAAAGTATTTCACATATATTAACGATGGAAAATTTGAACAAGATATATATATAGGGAGAAAGTGGAGTTAAAAAAAGAGCATGGTTTGTCTGCATTGTTGTAACAATGCACCCTCGGTTTGGCTAGTTTGGCTGAAAAACCAGTTTTCGACGCAAACTTTTGTCATTGCTTTAACAGTTAGATTGTTACAACAATGGAGACGAATCTAAGTTGGCGTCGAAAACCGGTAATTAATTTATTTTAATTAATTAACCGGAAAAAATGAATTAATATTTGAAAAAAAACTGTATTAACATCAAGTGTCATCCGCTACAATTTTTAAAAAATTTATTTGAATTTTATCGGATTAATAGAAAATATTTTATTAACGATTGAAATTTTGAACAAGATAAATATATTGAGAGAAAGAGTGAGCCAATAGCAGGAATTGAACAAAGTGTATTCCAAAAGAGGGGAAAAAATAATGAAGGATTCTTTAAAATTACATGAACCTTCACACATACACATTCCACAGAAACCTTCAGTATATACCCTTTGTGACGCACTGCCTTGCATTTAAATCGATGCATTACCTTAAGTTTGAAAAGGAAAGTAGAATTTCCATAGAAGTGTAACAATACATTCACAAATTCAAAATGGCCGTTGAACGGAACCTCTTTGGGTGAAAATATATAATAAAATGCAATTCTACTAACACAGGAGTATTGTGGTTCCTTACTTTAAATTAATCTGCATACATATTCACACAATACTCGATTACTAGTTTGACACGTTAAGTTTTTTTAATAATATAAAGAACAAAGAACACTCATCAGATTACTAAGTTTATGGCTCGTTCGTTAAATCTCCACAACGCAAGCCTTATATTTAATAAAGAGAACCTATTTATATTCCACACCAAGCAGGAGCAATAAAAAAATGGCTATTCCATTTCGAAAAAAAAGTTTTGCTGCAGGGGACGTTATTGCACCCAGCGTGGTGGCTCCGCATAAATAGAAGGGAAAAGGCTTTTATGGAGGGATCTATTATATATATAAAAAAAAGAGGGCAGAAAACTCTGGGGAATAATAGATGACCTCATCGAATCATGCCTCCTCCTTCCTAAAATGAGAGGGTAGAATGAGCGGTGGCTGATTTTATTCAATAAAAAAATAGGGGTTTTTTTTGCAAAATATTGTTTAAATAAAAAAAAATGAAAAATTATACTTCTCTATATTTATCTTCCAATATCAGTGATGTCTATTTTTAAGAGCTTTAAAAAATAACATTTAAAAATTACAGAATTATTCATGCAACAAGAAGAATTAAAAAAGAAAGCATATATGATAATTTTATTGAAATATTCTAACATATAAAGCTTAATCACGAAATTTTTTTTGAAATTTTAAAATGTATATTTAAAAATTAAATTGTTCAAATGTGAATTAATCCGCTTTTCTCCAAAACTAAGACTAATAATTTCGTCCAAGCAAAATTTTTTGTGGATGCCCTCAATAAAAAGCAGTGACAGTCCGAAGGATCGATATCAGTGGCGTAACGTACACCCCCACATCACAGGGGGGGGGGGCTAGACTGACTGACGCCAAGTACATATCCTTTGTAAGATCTGGCTTGTGGTCCCAAACCTGACTTTGCAGGAGAGGCCTAATATTTTCCAGTTACGCCACTGATCAAGACCTAGTTAGTTCATCATACCAACATACTACAGTTTTCAATTGCGTGCAAATTTTAGTTTCGGAATGAGACGGTGATTGAGATGACGCCATTTCCGGTAACAGCCCTCCTTTAATAAACACTCCCTCACCCCATTTCCGGCAGATTTGGCTATGAAGCTTTGGGGCCTTTAAAAATAAATGTTGGGTCTTGTTTCTCAGATTTTGAAGCAACTACAAACGTCCAAGAGTTTCTAAAATCTTTTGAAAATCCCTTGTTCCAGAACTTAAAATGGAAATGGCTGATTTGCAGAGTAGCGATATTTTCAAAGAAAAATATTTAAATTCCTCATTTCAGGAATTTTATAAGAATCTCCAAGTCCAACAGTTTGATCAGTTGTAGTTGCATAAATTCTCGTATATTCATCTGTATGAAAAAACATATTATTCTCCAAAATGAA
Source organism: Trichonephila clavata (assembly GCA_019973975.1). Taxonomy (NCBI): domain Eukaryota; kingdom Metazoa; phylum Arthropoda; class Arachnida; order Araneae; family Nephilidae; genus Trichonephila; species Trichonephila clavata. Next base: position 382,762 of record BMAO01015871.1, read on the forward strand.
ATATAGAAAATATTTACTGATCCATGTAAATTAATGAGCATTTGTGTGAAGTGGTTACTAATAATTTTCACTCATAAATTTGATCAACGTCAAAAATCGTCTTTTGAAAAAATTACAGCTACAGCAAGCTTATTAGCCGTTATTGTTGTAAAGTTTTATGTTGTGTGAATTACACATTAGCGCACACAGGAATTTTTAAAGGGGGCGGGGTACGTGGTCAGAGTGGACAGTGGCTACAGCGGACACGTGAGGGAAGCTTTGTGGACAGAACGGACATTCTTGCACTATTGTGTTTTTTTCTCTAATCAGTCAAAGTCATATATTGTGCAGTTTTGACCCTTCATTATACTGTTACTTACTATTAATTTTTAAATATTTCTCTGAAAGTTTTTATTTTTAATACATTTCGCTATATTTAAAATACATTCGCTCTGTAATATCTTAACAATTTAATATAAACAATTAAATTTGATTGGTAAAAAAAGTATTTATCCTTTAATTCGATAACCGAGTGCAAAAACAGAAAACTTCTGTAAAAAATAAAAGATATCCCACGTGAAAGAGATTTGTCACTTAAAATACTGTTGTAAATTATATTTGTGATTTTTAAAAGCATTTATTTACTTATTTATCAGCACCCTTTATCTGTTCGAAGCTGGGGAAAATATATGACCGCTCTAACCACGTTGAGTTTCGCAGTGTCCGCTCTGACCACGTCAGCTCGCAAAACAGTCGAAAGCCCGGCTCGCCGGCGCTTTCACTCCACATCCCAGACATTTCCCCTAGCACGTTTTATTTCAATTCATCCGCATGGAAATCTATTTAAATTTTAATTACTTTTCTCTAAAAATGGACAAACTATGGAACGAATGTTATCCCCACAAGTGTCAAGAAAGATGATTAAGATCTCGACAGAGATCATGTGCTCTGTTAACCTGTCAACACCTTTACCTAAACCATCGGAGAGGGGGGGGGAGTCCAGGGTCGAAAGTCCACTCGAATCATGCTCCAATACGCAGCCCAACATATTCTTAAAATTTTGTCAATTTTGAGGAACAAAAAAACAGTAGAAAATTAATTATTGAATGAATAATTAGCATGAACTAATAAAGTTAATTAATAATTACAAATTTTTAATTAAATATTACGTACTACATACATAGAATTATAATCAATCGTGAAAAAAATCAAGGGCTTTGGGGAAGGGGGTCCGGACCCATTGTGCGCGCCACTGGAATTACCTATGTATGTCAATTACTCTGTTTACATAAATTATCACAGAATAAAACTTTAAATGTAATCCAAATAAACTTGAGGGGTCAAATTGGTAGTGTTTACGAGTCGTAGTTTGGTGACCCCTGATCTAAATTCTACACGATCCGACTCAAATCTCTGCCAGTTATAATGGTGAAGGAAGATATATTTAACACAAGAGAAATTGCAACCCAAATTCCTTCCTTGCACAGTATTAATCTCTCCTCACTATTAAAAGCAAAACCATAAAAGGCAATTTATTAAAATCTTTAGCAGCAACTTAATTATATAAATGCCAAATTATTGTTTTAATGCTTGGTTTGAATTTGTAGCAATTTCATTAATCAAATAATTCTTTTTTGTTGTTGTTGTTTATTAGTTTTATTACGAATAACTTGATCACAAATTGATCAACAGTTTCAAAGAGCTTTGATATCAGAAATTTATAATTTTTTTTAATCGGTACACTAAACTAGAACTCTATCAAAAAGGAAAAAAATTATTTCGCGTCTTATTAGGTACAAAATTAAATGACCAATAGCCAAAAATTCACTGCACAGCAGAATTTAAGACTACACAAACTTCTTTTTTCCCGGATTTTTTTAAATTTATTTTTTAAAATTTTATTTTATTTATTTATTTATATATTTATTCATTTCTTATGGCTCATATCATTGAGAAGCTTGACTCCAAATTTAAGGTCTGTTATCAAATTAGTTTTTAAAATATTTGAAGTTTTCTATGAGACATGGTTTTGGTTTAGGTTTAATTTTTTTTAAGCAATTTCCCACTCTTAAATTGAATTAATTAAAAATATTTTTGAGCACATCAAATCTTTTAGTGTGAAATGTTTATTAATTCCAATTTTCAATACTAAAAACATTTCTGCTTGATTATGTTATTTTGAGTTTTTTGAATTCTCAAAATTAATTAAAATTGATTTCAAGGTCAATTTTTGCTTTAAAAATAGTTTATATAACTTAGAAGCTTATCATTAATTTTTTCCTCTTTTCCAACCATGGCTAAAACATTATCAGGTTGCTGTGAGAAACAATATTTCGAAGAGATGGAATACTACTGAAAATAATATATCTGAAAACCAGCCGTTCACTGATACTGCAATAGGATTTCGAATATAAGTATTCTGACAACAAGTATTGCAGATAAAACTGAATATTTCCATGATGTGCCAAACTACAGTATATTAAACATATTTTACTTGTAGTACTATATTTTAGTATTTTAAAGTCGTACAACAAGAGCTAAAACTTCCTAAACTGCCCGATTTAAAAATGAAAAAATTAAATTTTACAAACAAACGTGGCTATTTTTCAATTCATACTATTAGCTCACTCTCTTTCTACATTTATCTTGTTCAAATTTTCAATCGTTAATAAAATACATTTTAAAGCACTCAATTGAGCTGAAATTTTATATACACGCTTATTTTGGATGACAATACAGTAATTTAATAATAATTGATTAAAATTAATTGATTAAACTAATTATTCAAATAATTACAAATGCAGCCATGTCGGCATCATTTTTGGTGACTTAGTGACCATTTTGACGACTTGTGTCAAAACTTGAAAAGGTTTTTTACCACAGTTTAAAGCGCTCATTTGAGCTGAAATTTTTATACACTATTATTTTGGGTTACAATATGATAATTGAGTTATAATTAATTAAAATTATTGACTGAAATTAATTATTTAAAGAATTACAGATACAGCACTTGTTTAATTTTAGCGATTGATAAACTTTAAAAGATTTTTCTCACGTTTCAAGCATTCAGTTGAACTGAAATTTATATACACGATTGTTTTGGATGAGAAGGCAATATAATTTAATAATAATTAATTAAAATTAATTGCCACTTAATGTTGTGATTCTGTCATATGTATATACATATTTATATTAATTGTAACTATTTAATAAAAAGTAACTAAAATATTTTTTTTTTTTTTGTTGATCTAAGTAGGAATTGATTTTAAAAAAAATATTTATATTACTTGTTATAGTTTTTAAATTATTTTGTACATAAATTTTTGTGTTTCAAAACTTTTGTGAAAATATTAGGTTAAGATTAAGCTGAATAAACTGTCGTCGTCACAAATGCTATCAATATTATACAAAAATATTTTTGGAACTAAAAAAATTATTTTCGGTCATATTTACTTAAAATAGCGTTTTAATGTAGAACACATACATTGAAAAATAACATATTAAAAATTTAGAGCGTTACGGGCATATTAAGTTTTTGTTTCATGCCTTTAGAAACTTTAAATGCTTTTTTCTCATACTTTCAATTTTAAAGATATACATATTTTCTAATCCCAAAGGTTTTTTTTCTGTTCGTCATAGAGCCTTGAAATTTTTTTATGTGCTCCCCAAAACATATGTTCTTTAAAATTTAAGATGGATTTAAAGCTGAGATCCCTAGTTATTTTTTTTAAGAAATGCTTAAGTTACTATTTTAAAAATTTTCGTGTTTTTTCCATATTTTTCTAGAAAAATAAGAATTAAAAATCATCATTGGAATAGATTTTCAAATCTATATTTATTTTTGTTTGCAATAATCTAAAAAACGTAAATAACTTAAAATGACTAAAAAAATTTTTTAAAAGAGAACAATTTATAAAAATTTGAAAAAAACTTCAAAAATTCTTAATTTTTTGAAATTGTAAAACAATGGCTGGTCAAACCGACTTTTTGAGAGTCATAGTTTGAAATCAAATTAAAAATATAATCTGAATATAAAATACAAATTATTTTTACTGTTACTGTCACTAATTTTTTTTTTTTTTTTTTTTGAAAAATAGTACTGCCTAAATAGCCCTAAATAAATTCAAAGAAATCTGCGAGAGACTTACCTCTGTCGTATTTGTCCCTGAGGACGATGAGTGACCGCATTATTCTGGTCCGATGAGAGCCGTTCTTTACACCCAGGGATTTCAGTTCACGCTCAGATATAGAGAGAATATCCTGTATCACATGAAAAATTACAATGAATATTAATAATTTTTTGAAGAAATTTTGTTTAGAAATACATTAAGAAGTTCAATCAATCAAAAATTAAGAAGAGAAAAAAACTCCAATATAAAAATATTGTTTTTTTTTTATCCTATCTATTTGAAATTATGCATACACACTGCTGGCCACCGTAAATGCAACACCCTGAAGGAAGCACGCAAATAACATGAAATTTACAACATGCATTAGCGGAGGTGAGATAGGCAAATGATTAGAATTTCAGCGCAGACCACACATCACGCACGTCTGTCGCCACCTCAAAGCGCTATTTAAGGCTTGGAGATTTCGACGATTTCAAGTTCGGCAATTGTGTTTTCCCCTTGTGGTTTTTTCAAAAAACGATCAGTTATGTCTCGTAGAAAACAGCGATCAGCTTTTGATCAAATATCCGAATTCGACAGAGGAAGGATAGTGGCCTACCGAGATTGTGGATTATCTTACAGGGAAATCGGTAGTCGTGTTGGACGAAACCAAACAACTGTATTGCGGATATGTGACCGTTGGATGCACGAGGGTACGACGGACCGACGTGGTCGATCGCATCCACCTCAGTGCACAACTTCACGTGAGGACAGGCAAATTGTGCGCATGGCAGTGACGAATGGCTCAGTCACATCACGAACCATAGCACAGCACACTGAGTCTGTAACGCATCATTCAGTGTCTGCACGTACCATTCGACGCCGTTTACAGCAGAGTGGTCTGTCCGCAAGACGTCCATTGCTTGGTCTACCCTTGAAGCAAAACCCCAGACGTCTCCGCCGCCAATGGTGCGATGAAAGAAGGATAAGGGCGGCAGAATGGAATGAAGTTGTCTTTACTGATGAGTCACGCATCTGTCTGCAACACCACGATGATCAGATTCGAGTCTGGAGACACCGTGGAGAGAGGATGCTGAACAGCTGCGTTATGCACCGGGTATTATGGTATGGGGCGGTATTGGATATCACTCTCGCACTAATCTAGTACGCATTGCCGGTACTTTAAACAGCCAGCGCTACATCTCCGAGGTGTTGGAGCCAGTTGTTCTTCCTTACCTTCAGGGCTTGGCCACAGCCATATTTCAACAGGATAATGCGTGACCACACGTGGCACGCATTGTCCAAAGGTTCTTCGTCAATCACCGGATTGAATTGCTTCCCTGGCCGGCTCGCTCTCCGTATCTTACGCCGATAGAAAACATGTGATCCATGGTTGCTCAACGATTGACCCAGTTTACACCCCCAGCTGCCACACCAGATCAACTTTGGCAACGTGTGGAAGTTGCTTGGTCTGCTGTACCCCAAGAACACATCCAAAGTCTCTTTGAATCAATGCCGAGGCGTGTGGCAGCGGTGATCTCCAACAATGGCGGCTATTCTGGCTACTGATTCTGGTAGGAACCACACTTCACAGAAGTTTATAAATTTAATCATTTGATACTTGGTCAACATGTTATGTACAAAATAAATTTTGTTGTGCTATCTCTTGTTTTTCTTGGTATTGCATTTACGGTGGCCAGCAGTGCATTTCAAGTCTTTTTAACTAATGGCTTTTTCACAATGGCGTAACGGAGAATACTGGGGGCTCCGCTCAAAGTCTGGTTTGAGTCCCCAAGCCGGATCTTACAAAGAATTGCAAAACCATAATCTTTGGGCCCCCTAGATCATAGGGGCCTGGTCACGCCCGCCCTGGCATTTGTTTGATCTACTAATCTAAGCTGAATCTCGTTATTTATGTAAAAATATAATGAGATTCTCTTATTATAGCTTTACAATATGTAATTTTTTATTATTACCTAACTGTGCCATAAGTTTCTGATACAAAAATTTGAGGTTCCCTGCTCTGAATTAAACGCAGCAGAAGATTTTAAAATTCGTCTTTGGGGATCGTATACAATATTTTTCAAATAAATGTAGTCTTTCACGCATGTTGTTGTAACTCTGAACGCTTTAACAATGTGAATAAAAGAATGCAGCAGATATTTGATTACTCTTCCTAAACTTGGCCGCGGTAACCTAGTGGTAAAGGTATCGGATCACGGCTGGCGTGTCATGAGTTCGAGCCCAGTACCATTGAAGATCCGCCGTGTAGGGGAGCGATGCAAGTTAAATCTGTCGAAAGCTCAAACGTCCTCTCGTTGGTGTGGTGTAGTAGTTAGGAGAGGGGGTGCCAGCTCAGGGTTCGTCCTCGTCACTCCAGTCCGTCACCGAAATCAATCATGTAGCTGAACAGTGCGACGTTAATATTCACTCACTCACTCTTCTTTAACGGTTTAATGGCCAGGGACGTCTTAAGGCCCAGTCAAACGGGCCCAGGGCCTTAGTTACAATGGAGGCCTCGGCTCGTTCGCAGCCTTAATAAGACCATGATTCTCGAACAATTTTGAATTCCAAATGTTATTTGGGGTTGAAATCTCGGAATGTCGGACGATATGTCAACTGCCTACATGTGATAACCGTCATCCATGCATAGGCCTAACCATCAGCTACTGAATTTTGGGACGTTTGAATTTTATTCTCGATTAATTTTACCGACAGTACCAGAGCCAAAATGATACCCAAAGGATCTATTACTTGCCACACAATCATATGACATGCGTGCCTACGACTTTCGCATCCAGAAAATCTATTGACTCCAGCCGGGATCGAAACCACAACCTTAAGGCCTTATCACACGTACACGTTTGGAGCAATTTTCCACCCAATTCCGAACAATTTCAACCTAGTTACTATAGCAACGGCTCCGAACAACTTTTTATCAGTGAGCTGAAAAAATTGTTCGAAATAAAAGTTGCTTGGAATTCCAGCCAATGGGGTTCTTCGGCACTCTACGTCATAAACAAGATGGCGGTAAAAATGGTAGCTTCGGTTTTGTCAAACGCAACAGATATGGCATATAATATTTTAATAGTGTATAATATTTTAACGGCGTATAATATTTTAAACAAAATGGTGCTCCATTTCTGTTTACGCCCATCAGCAAAAGCGCGAGTGTGAAAAAAGAAATAATATTGGATGTCCGTTTACCGAAGCAGATAAATAGGCGAGTAATTTTTCAATGTGGAGTAAGAGCGCGGCTGACGTCAGAGTATGTCGTTTTGTTTATGGCAACCCTTCCCCCTCAGTTGCGCAAAAAATTGCACTAAACGGTTGCTCGAAAAATGTACGTGTGTGATAGGGCCTTTAGGCTTACAAAGCGGGCACGCTACCTTTAAGCCACCGGAGCCGACTAAAATAAAACTTTTAAAAGATTTAGTTTTAAATTTCATTAGAAAGTTTATTTTTTAAACTTACTTTTAATTGTATCAAAGCTTAAGCCAAGTCTAGGTATATATTAATCAAGCACTAACAAAAAAACCAGGGAAGAGATTTAGATTGCAAAAAAATGTAAAAAGTAATCATTATAATTATAAATAATAAATTAAGAAACAATAAAATATGAAATATTAGACCAATAGATAATAATTATTTATAATTACAAGTGAATGCACGAATTCAAAACATAAATAAAGAGAAAATATATTTAAACGAGGGTAAAGAAAACTTACTTCTACTCCATTATAACTCTTGAAGATATCATTGTATTCTTTAAGATCGAGCTTCTTAAGCCACTGCCCAGTGTCCAGATGAGGGCCAGTAATATAGGACATTGTAAATTCCGCATCGAAAGGACCTCCTGGAACAACAAATAATTTAAACCAAACTTTATTACAAAAACTGTGATAATTTTATATCAAAGAACAAATTTTTTAAAAAACATCTCTTGAGCCCGTTATTTTTCACGATCTTTTCTTTCACTTTTCTCTAAAATCCAATCTTCATAAATTTATAAACAACTCCCATTTGTTTTTCAGTAAATCGCTTTAAGATCGCGTGCTTTTGCAAAAATCGCAATGAATCATTTACACAGAAATGAGGAAAATTATTTAATATATAGCAAAAAAAATAATACTTTCGATATTACAAAATACCATCAGTTAATTTTAACTTCTTAAAGATTTTACAACAATATTTTGGGGTCAGAGCTCTTCGGATTCCAGCATCAGTATACATAATTTATTTTTAAATTTTTATTTTCCGAAACTACAGATATGGAGAAAGTATCCTGTTTCTTCAGTCTTAAAAATTCATTTATCCGAAAATTATACTTCATTATATAATGTATATACATTTCCCAAACATTTATACTTCGGGATTAGTAAATTATTTATAAATCAAGTAATATTTTAAAATTTTCTTTCAAACTACGACTCCCAATTACACTAAACAAAAGAAAGAATATCTTTTTGAAGGTTATTTGATTTGAATCTTGGCTTTACGTAGATCAGTAGTCAAGGCTTAGATTCTAATAATGCGTGTTATATAAATTTATTTTTTTACTCTGATTCAAATTCAATTCATTACATTCTATTTGATATGCTATGTAATAAACTTTGGAAATATTAATTTATTTTTATATAGTACTTTGCATTTATTTATTTGAAAACAAAATAGAGAATAAAGTTGGAAACGGAAATTGTGCTGCACGACTTTTTTAAACACTAAAATAATTGTTTTTTTTAGTAGAAACAACCCTAAAAATATATTGTCTTCACTCGCTATTAGAAGTATTTTTTTTTCTTCTTTAAAAAAATACTGTAATACGCTGTTAAAAATCAAAGACTTTAAAAACAGTTGAGTAATAGACTCCTTCATTCAATGTGATTAAGGAAACAATTAAGTTAAGAAGGAATACTTGAAGGTGTACTGTTCTGGATGGGGAAAAGTTGCAACCTCTGTTAGTCACTGGACTAGAGCATCTATATATAAAGATAGGTAGAGGACCGACTTAGCTCTAGCTAGGTGGTATCCCAATTAGTCTGGCTCCTACCCTACGAGGCAGGGCCGGATCTACGTATGGGCTTAATGGGCTGCAGCCCAGGGGCCCCTGATCCACCGTTGAAGATAACAAACCGAAAAAGATGCTTAGAATCAAAATAGTAATAAAATAATAAACAGTAAAAAAATACATTTAAAAATACCCAAAATACCATACCAAATTTATTTTTATTTTCGAGGGCAAGAGCCCAATTTACTTTTGTTCTTCCGCCTTACCACCGAATACGCGGAAATTAATAATTAATAGACAGAGGCTCTATGATAGGACGATGCCGATGAGCATCGAGCACTTATACAAACGTAGTGGCACTTTTTCCGTAGCCATTTATTTTTGTGCAATAGGTGCAATCAGGTTTTGGGCCCCATACCGGATCTTACAAAGGATTGAAAAACCATAGCATAACATACAGTGGCGGATTAAGCGGGTGTTGGACCTGGCGGCCGCCAGGGGCCCCCAGCGCTGGTAGGGGCTCCAAGCTTGATGAGTGCAAAGACAAGAGACAAACCAGCCACGCCACCTTGGAACAAAAAATGAAAAGAAAACAAAGATACAGTGAAACTCCCGCTAGAAATTTATCGAGATGCAAGAGAAATCCTAATTATGAAAAACTTTTAAAAATATTTTTAACAATACCGATATCGAATGCATTAGGTGAATGATCTTTTTCAGTTTTAAAACGTCTTAAAAATAATTTAAGAAGTGGTATGGGAGAAAAGACAAAGTGAACAACATGGCCATATTATATACAGAATAAAATGTTTTTGACAAAATAGATATGGTAAAAATAATTAATGAATTTGCCAAAGAGAAATCAAACTGTACAGCAAAATTGTAAGCTCTTAAGTAAGGTTTTTAATTTTTCTTATATACAGTTATGATTTTCTTTAGCCGATGAGTTTTATTATATCAGTTCATTTTATTTTGAGAATTTAAAGTAAGATACTCTTTTCACTATTTTAGTTTTTCGACTCTTAAGCCCATGGGCCTCAAACCTTTTACCGCCAGGGGCCTCCAACTACCTTAATCCGCCTCTGATAACATAGGCTTTGGGCCCCCGCAATGCGAGGTTGCAGGGGTGTACGCTACGCCACTGAAGTGAAAAGGAAAGGAACTTAGCCAAAGAAAACGGAGAAACACAACAAGCAAATATTAATGAGGAAAATGTGCAAGATCTCGATGACCAGCAGCCTTTTGAAAAATATATTTTTTCAGCCAGAGAATATCAGTAATGTCCCAGCCGAAATCGCAAAGAAAATTTTTATTGATTGTATCCTTTCACATGAAATGAGTTATTTTCAAAATAAAAATCCAAATATATATTCTGTTTCGGTAAGAGAATACAAAGCTCAAAAGAGATCATTTTCGAATAATCATTTCATTAAAAAACTTAAAAATGGCCAAGTGCTGGAAAGATTTTGGCTATTTTATTGAACTAGTATTGGTAGTGTTTTTTGTTTGACCTGCAAACTTTTTTCTAAAACAAATTTTCAATACACATCCGACTTCTCGAATAGAAAACACTTAACAAGTTGTTTAGAAAGTCAGGAAAATTCTATTGAACATAAAATGTCAGTGTTAGTTTGGGTGACACGAAAAGAAAATAAGTCTGTTTTTACAAAGGAATTTCCATGACGAAGGAAATTCATTTGGGGTCGAGACTTTGTGTATTAGCCTTACTCCTTTAGGACAGTGGTCTTCAAACTTTTTCAACTCATGGAACCCCTAGAACTTGAAGATGCTTTCGTGTAGCCCCTGGAACTTAAAGTGCTTTCATAGAACAACTTGAACTAGAAAGTGTTTTCATGGAACCCAATTTCAAACACATACGTCGAAGAGTATGTCTCAAAGTAATATTTAAAAGTAAATTCAAAGTAAAAATTCATCATATCACAAGCACTTCATGTAAAAGCAAAGAAAAAAGTTTTTGCATTAAATATTAAAAAAATTTTAATCTAATTTTGTTAATACAATTTACTCATTTAAGTGTCACCAATCCATGCATTATATTTAGTAACTGAGATAGGTGCTTCCTTTTTTTCACACGGTCGAAGTCTAGATCTGTTGAGATTAAGTGCAATCGTATTACTTATTCTGAGCTTAATTTGCTTTTTTCTTTCTTTTTGTAACCACTTACGTTGAAAAATATCTTTCACTTAAGCACAATATTCTAAATGGCATAAAAATGTTTATAGATGTGTGAGAAATCCTGTGTATTTTGCTAAGAAAGAATTTGAAACCTAAAATTTAGAAGCTGTTCTTCCTTAAATTTAGATTTTAACTTCAACTCTCTTAACATGTTGTTCG